>PVJS01015681.1:0-38549 GCA_004027185.1 Glis glis | reverse complement strand
GGGCCTCACTAAGTAGAGAGAGAGAGAGAGAGAGAGAGAGAGAGAGAGAGAGACAGACAGGGAAGGGGAGAGAGAGAGAGAGAGAGAGAGAGACAGGGCGAGAGAGAGAGAGAGAGCTGAGGCTGGCTGCAAACCCGGATCCTCCGGTCTCCGCCTCCCAAAGTACTAGGATTACAAGCGTGCGCCACCACGCCCGGCTCTCCGAAACATCTTAAAGAGAGTGGGCATGCCTGGTGTGGTGGTGTACACCTGTAATATCCCAGTACTTGTGAGGCTGAGACAGGAGGATCTCAGGTTGAGACTGGCCTCAGCAATAGCGAGACCCTCAGCAACCTAGCAATACCCTGTTTCAAAATTTAAAAAATAGAAAGGGCTGGGGGTGTAGCTTGGAGGTAGAAAGCCCCCTGGGTTCAATCCCCAGTACCACCAAAAAAAAGAAAAAAAAAAGAGTGAGCGAGCTAGAGCGAAAGGGCAGGGCAGGCTCACCGCCGCTGGGCAGCCTGCTCTTGGGAGGCTCAGGAGCATGACCGCCGGAGCCCAGGAGAAATGCAGAGGCGAATGCACCGTCCCTGTCTTGGGGAACTCCTTTGGAGTACCAGAGCCAGGCATACGCCTGGACATGTTTAGGTGAATTAGATCAGGACGGCAGAAGAGCACTCACAGAAGTCCACATGCTGCTTGTCAAGTTAATGGATTCTCACAGGAGCCTGGTGAGACCCTTGCGCAAGTCACGGCGTGTCCCCGAGTCGCGTTGTGTGCTTTTGTCCTTTAGGAGAATCTGGTGTTTATTATTTATTTATTTTTTGGTTTTATTATAGACAGACACACACACAGTTATGTTAAAAATGTAGGAACCAGCCGGGCGTGGTGGCGCACGCCTGTAATCCCAGTACTTGGGAGGCTGAGGCAGGAGGATCTCTTGAGCCCAGTTCAAGACCCGCCTGGTAACATTGCAAGACCCATCTAAAAAGCAAAAGAAATAGGAACTATTTTATTAAATGCTTGCAGAGCTTTAAAAAAAAAAGCCAACATTAAGTACCTTCTGTACACCAGGCATCGTTTTTAGTGCTTTTTTGTAGAAGCTGCTTCTGTCTCTCTTACCGATTAAAAAAATTAAGGCCCAGAGGATTAATACCTTGCCCATGATCACTCAGCTAGGATGTATCCGGACTCCTTAGAACTGAGACAGTGTAAACCGGGTATGGTGGCACATACCTGTAATCCCAGTACTTGGCAGGCTGAGACAGGAGGATTGCATGTTTGAGGACAGACTCAGCAATGTAGTGAGGCTTTCAGCAACCTAAAAAAACCAAACACAAAAAATAAAAAGGAGCTGGGCGTGGTGGCACACTCTTGTAATCCCAGTACTTGGGAGGCTGAGACCGGAGGATCCGGGTTTGTGGCCAGCCTCAGCTACTTAGTGAGGCCTCTGCAACTTAGTGAGACCCTGTTTCAAAATAAAGAATAAAAAATAGGGCTGGGGGTGTAGCTCGGAGGTAGAATTCCGCTGGGTTCAATACCTGGTACCACACACACACACACAAAAAATAAAATAAAAAGGGCTGGGGGTGTAGCTCGGAGGTAGAATGCCCCTGGGCTCAATCCCTAGTACCACACACACACACACACACACACACAAAAAAAAAAAAAAAAAAAAAAAGAATTGAAAAAGCATGACTCTGTAGTGTTCCAGTTCTGTAGTTAGCGTGCTGCCGTGGGACCTCTCATGACACAAGTGTATTTCCCCTTTAAATATTTTCTGGGCCCACTTTAAGGAAAAGGAACACATTTCTGCCAAGGTCCCATGGAAGGCACGTGAGAACCTGGGTGGAAACAGGACCTGAAGCTAGACAGAGTCTGGGGAGAGACGGGGTCACAAGACAGTGGCCTCTGGCCGAGGCCCTGGGTGGGGCCGGGCCCTGGCTCAGCCTCAGTGTGTTCGCTCCCCTCGACTCTCCCCCACGTGGGAACTGTCCAGCATTTCCCAATGAGTCACAGCCAAGGACAGCCCTGGGGACCCTGCCTGCCTTTCAGATGTGTCCTGTCTAGCTTGGATCCCGGACACCAGGTTTCAGAGAGGGCATCCGGCGCCTGCTTGGCCCTCCTTCCCTCTGGCTAGAGATGCAGGTCTTTAGGTCCCGAAAAAATGATGGAGAAGCAGCCAGGCATACATTTATAATCCTAGTACTTGGGAGGCCGAAACAGGAGGATTGCAGGTTCAAGGCCAGCCTCAGCAACTTAGCAAGACCCTGTTTTATTTTTATTTTTATTTATTTATTTATTTTTTGCGATACCGGGGATTGAACGCAGGGGCGTTCTACCTGCGCGCCACACCCCCGGCCCTATTTTTTTGTATACTTTATTTTGAAACCGGGTCTCACGAAGTTGCGGAGGGCTTCACTAGGTAGAGAGAGAGAGAGAGAGAGGGAGAGAGACAGGGAGAGAGAGAGTGAGAGAGCGAGAGAGCTGAGGCTGGCCGCGAACCCAGATCCTCCGGTCTCTGCCTCCCAAAGTACTGGGATTACAAGCGTGCGCCACCACGCCCGGCAAGACCCTGTTTTAAAATAAAAAAGTTTGTAATCCTAGTACTTGGGAGGCTGAGACTGGAGGATCCCAGTTCGTGGCCAGCCTCAGCTACTTAGTGAGGCCGTCCGTAACTTAGTGAGACTCTGTTTCAAAATAAAGAATAAGAAATAGGGCTCGGGGTATAGCCCGGAGGTAGAATGCCCTTGGGTTCAATCCCCAGTATAGCAAAAAAAAAAAAAAAAAAAAAAAAAATCCAGGAATTCAACGCCAACTGGAAGTGGGGGTAAAGTGTAACGTAAGAAGCCCGTTGTTCCTGCTTCTCTGCAGAGCGCGGGAAGACAGGCCGGGCCGGGTCCACATTCCTACCTGGTCGCTCTGGACAGCCGCTGAGCAGGGCCTGATTCTCCCTCTGGGCCAGACCCGAGCTTCCTGCTTCTCCGAAGCCCGCTTGGCTTCCCGTTGGCTTATCCTTGGCTGGAGTTCACCGTCCACGAAGCCCAAGAGGTCTTCTTGGAAAAGCTCGTTCCCACCTGTTAACAACTATAAACCTGATCAGGACTGGGGAATCAGAAGTGGTGGCCAAGCCGGGCGTGGTGGCACATGCTTGTAATCCCAGTACTTTGGGAGGTGGAGACCGGAGGATCCGGGTTCGCGGCCAGCCTCAGCTCTCTCTCTCTCTTTCTCTCCCTGTCTCTCTCTCCCTCTCTCTACTTAGTGAGGCCCTCCGCAACTTCGTGAGACCCAGTTTCAAAATAAAGTATAAAAAAAATAGGGCCGGGGGCGTAGTGTGGAGGTAGAACGCCCCTGCGTTCAATCCCTGGTACTGCAAAAAAAAAAAAAAGAAGTGGTGGCCAAGCCGGGCGTGGTGGCGCAGGCCTATAATCCAAGTACTGGGGAGGCTGAGACAGGAGGATCGCAGGTTTGAGGCTAGCCTCAGCAATTTAGCAAGATCCTGTTTCAAAATAAATAATAAAAAGGGCTGGGGGTGCAGTGTGGAGGTAGAATGCCCCGGGGTTCAATCCCCAGTACTCCCCCCCCCCAAAATAAAACAAAACCCGTGGTGGCAAAGTTGTGTTCTGATGTCCCCGTGTCGACTCTGCCATCCCTGGCAGCGGTGCCTGTGATGTTTTCTGCCCCTCTCGCAGTCACGGGGGTCATTGGTTCTGGAAAAGTTACCACTGATGATTTGGCTCTGGGGGCCATGCAGAGCATGCTGGGATGTGGGTGCTGATGGTAGGAAGATGGTGCTGGCCTGGAGTGGGAGGTGGAAGGTGCTCACTTGAAGGCTTAAGCTATGCGTGACTCATGGGGATGGTCTTACACGCAGGGGTGAGCGCCTGCCAGGAATATGGCTTTCCCACGTTCCCTGCTAGTCTCGTTTAGCGTCGCAGTGAGGAGAGGGTGTGCTCTGTGGCCTGTGTAGCGGAGTGAGATCTAGGGAATGACTCCCTCTGCAGAGTTGGAGTCAAGGACGCGAGGATTGTTTTCTTCTTTACTAAGTGAAAACCCTAGGGGATTTATTTTTTTTCTTTAATGGATTAATTATATGGATTAAAATGACTAAGTCTATTGAGCAGTTTAACATCTTTGCTAAGTTTTGCCATTCATCTTCTGCCCTAATGGAAGGACATACCTATTTTGTTTTGTGGCACTGGGGGTTGAGCCCAGGTGCATTCTACCTCCAAGCTACACTCCCAGCCCTATTTTATTTTTATTTGGAAACAGGGTCTCACTAGGTTGATGAGAATCTCACTACTTGCTGAGGCTGTCCTTGAACCTGTGATCCTCCTGTCTCAGCCTCCCCAGTACTGGGATTACAGGTGTAAGCCACCAGGCCTGGCTTGGTGCTGTTTTGTTTTGTTTGATACTGGGGATTGAGCCTGGGGCATTCTACCTTTGAGCTACACCCCCCAGCCCTTTTTATTTTTTGTTTTGAAATAGGGTCTCACTTTGTTGCTGAGGCTGGTTTTGAACCTGTGATTCTCCTGTCTCAGCCTCCCAAGTACTGGGATTATAGCCATGCACCGTCACACCCAACTCAGGACATGCCTATTAAGTGGATCATTAATTAACCATTCAAAGCAAGTCATGTATTTAAAAAAAGAATAAGAGCCGGGCGTGGTGGTGCACGCTTGTAATCCCAGTACTTGGCTGAGACTGGAGGATCCGGGTTCGCAGCCAGCCTCAGCTAATTAGTGAGGCTTCTGCAACTTCGTGAGACCCGGTTTCAAAATAAAGTATAAAAAATAGGGCTGGGGTTGTAGCTTGGAGGTAGAATGTCCCTGGGTTCAATCCCTGGTACCGCCAAAAAAAAAAAAAAAAAAAAGAATCTTGGCAGATATGATAGAATAATTTGTTTTGCATTAAGGAAAAAACAATCAATCTTGGGAATTACTAAATTTGACTTGAACTCTTTCTCTTTTGCCCTCCTAGGGCCTGGGTTCCAATAAATAATTGCTACCTCATGTCTAAAGAAATTCCCTTTTCCGTGAAAAAGACGAAAAGCATCTTCAACAGTGCCATGCAAGAGATGGAGGTGTACGTGGAGAACATCCGCAGGAAGTTTGGGGTTTTCAATTACTCTCCGTTCAGGACGCCCTACACCCCCAATAGCCAGTACCAAATGTTGCTCGATCCCAGCAATCCCAGCGCCGGCACTGCCAAGATCGACAAGCAGGAAAAGGTCAAGCTCAATTTCGACATGACGGCGTCGCCCAAGATCCTGATGAGCAAGCCCATGCTGAGCGGGGGCCCGGGCCGCAGGATCTCCTTGTCGGACATGCCCCGGTCGCCCATGAGCACCAACTCCTCCGTGCACACGGGCTCTGACGTGGAGCAGGACGCCGACAAGAAGGCCACGTCCAGCCACTTCAGCGCGAGCGAGGAGTCCGTGGACTTTTTGGACAAGAGCACAGGTCAGCCCGGGCGGGAGAGGGGCGGGCAGCGCTGGGGTGCGGGGGTTCTGTGTTGCCGTGCCTGCTGGACCCCTGCAGGTGATCTCCGTCAGAAGGGACTGCAGGGGCTGTGCTTTGGTGGAGCGAATTCTTTTTTTTTTTTTTTTTTTTTTTGCTGTACCGGGGATTGAACCCAGGGTCATTCTACCTCCGAGCTACACCCCCGGCCCTATATTTTATTCTTTATTTTGAAACAGGGTCTCACTAAGCTGCGGAGGCCTCACTAAGTAGCTGAGGCTGGCCGCGAACCCGGATCCTCCGGTCTCAGCGTCCCAAGTACTGGGATTACAAGCGTGCGCCACCACACCCGACTGATGGAGTGAATTTTAAATGAGTAACTAGATGGGATTCTTGCTGTTAGGGTTCCCAAAGGCCCTTTAGAGGTTATTCCTAGAAGTGGGTGGAGATGGCCACAAGTCCTTTGGAGTTCAGCTTTGTGTATGTGTGTTTGTGTGTGTGGTTCTGTGGATTGAACCCAGGGGCATTCTACCTCTGAGCTATACCTCCTGCCCTATTTTATTTTTATTTGGAAACAGGGTCTTGCTAGGTTGCTGAGAGTCTCACTACTTGCTGAGGTTGTCCTTGAACCTGGGATCCTCCTGTCTATGTCTCCCAGGTACTGGGATTACAGGCATGCGCAACCATGCCCAGCTTAGAGTTCAGTTTTAATGTTACACTGCCTCTTCCATGATTCACAACGACTTGAACCTCCTTTCCATAAGGGCCAAAGAATAAATATTTTAGGTTTTTTTTTTTTTTTGCAGAACTGGGGATCAAACCCAGGGGCATTCTACCTCCGAGCTCCACCACCAGCCCTATTTTTTTATTCTTTATTTTGAAACAGGGTCTCACTAAGTTGCAGAGGGCCTCACTAATCTCACTAAGTAGCTGAGGCTGGCCGTGAACCTGCGATCCTCCTGTCTCAACCTCCCAAGAACTGGGATTACAAGCGTGTGCCACCCTGCCCGGCTTATTTTAGGTCCTTTTTTTTGGTACTGGGGATTGAACCCAGGGGGTTCTAGCTACAAGTCACACCCCCCAGACCACCAATTTTATTTTTTATTTGGAGACAGGGACTCGCTAAATTATTGAGTGCTTTGCTAAGTGACTGAGGCTGGCTTTGAACCTGCGATCCTACTGTCTCAGCCTCCCAAGTACTGGGACTATAGGTGTGTGCTACCATGCCTGGCTCTATTTTAGGTCTTAAAGATGTTTGTTTTAGCTCTAGACAATGGGTGACAGAGTTCCAATAAACTTTGTTGGTGGACAGTGAAATTTGAGTTTCATGTAAGTTGCACGTTTTATGAATTATTAATTCTTTTGATTCTCTTTCCCCCAACCAATTAAAAATGTTAAATAGCCTTAGGTTGCCTGCCATACAGGAACAGGTGGTAGGCCAGCTTTGGCCCCCGGGGCTGAAGTTCATGAACCACTATTATAGACAAGAGAGTTAGAGGAATCTCTGAGTCGGTCTCCCGGTGTTATGGAGGCAGATTGAGGGCCCCAGGGAGGGGAAGGGAGGCTTCCATGAGAGCCCACAGCTGGAGCCTGTGTCCAAGTCCGTTTTCTTTACACTGTGCTGTACTGCCCTCTACTGTTCGCAGCGATAATAGCATCTAGTGGAGAGAGAAAATTCCTTAGAATGCCTCCACAGTCAGGGATAAGACACAAGGCTGTGGTTTATCCAAAATCATGTGCAAAAAAAAAAAAAAAGACTGTCACGTCATAGGATGGAAAAGCCATATGAGTAGTTTTCAGTAGCAAAATGTTGGTGAGCAGCATCCTAAAACTGCAAATTGAAATAAGTTATTAAGCCAGGTGTGGTGGCGCACGCCTATAATCCCAGTACTTGGGAGGCTGAGACACGAGGATCGCAGGTTCGAGGCCAGCCTCAGCAACTTAGCGAGATTCTCAGCAACCTAGTGAGACCCTGTTTCAAGACAAAAAGTAAAAAGGGCTGGGGGTGTAGCTCGGAGGTAGATGCCCCTGGGTTAAACACACACAAGAAATAAGGTATTACATGAAGCTCGTGTGAGCCTTAGAAGCCTCCCTCTGTGAGGGAATTGCGGGGCCCGAGTGCCGTCCGTCATCCTTAGGACGGGATCTGTTTTCTGTGCCGCACTGCTCGGCCGGAAGCCGTTAGCTCGCGGTGTCCTGTCGTCCTGCGTCTTGATGGCCGTGGTTTCCGTTCTCAGGGGTCCTTCTGGTTCCCCCTTTACATCTCCCTCCTGGCTGGCATTGATGCCTTCCCCTGTATTGGCTTTCGGGATTCCAATGGAAGATGTTAGAGTGTATTAGGGAAGTGCCCGGCCTGGCTTCCACGCCCGCTGAGCTAATGTCTCCACTGTGGGGTACCAGACAGGGAGAAAGGAAAACGTTTTCACGCGCTCCTTTTTATTGTGAAATCAATATATTTTTTGTCTTAAAATAATTGTTCATTACAAAAACTAAAGTCACTATTAATCCCACCTCTCATAGTTGGCTCCGAGATGTAGGTTCAGGACCTTTCCTATGTGGTGTTTTTTTGAGGGTACTTGGGATTGCACCCAGGGCATTCAGTATTTTATTTTGAAACAGGTCTCGCTAGGTAGCTGAGAGTCTTGCTACTTGCTGAGGCTGCCCTCAAACCTATAACCCTCATATGTTAGCTTCTCAAGTACTGGGATTATAGGTGTGTGCCACCACGCCTGGCAACTTTTTTTTTTCCTGCAGAACTGGAGATTGAACCCAGGGGCATTCTACCTCTGACTATATCCCCAGCCCTATGTTTTATTCTTTTTTCTTTTTTTTTGGCAGTACCAGGGATTGGACCCAGGGACATTCTACCTCCGAGCTATACCTCCAGCCCTATTTTTTATTCTTTATTTTGAAACAGGGTCTCACTAAGTTGCAGAGGGCCTCACTAAGTAGCTGAGGCTGGCTGCGAACCCGGATTCTCCGGTTTCAGCCTCCCAAGTACTGGGATTACAAGCGTGCACCACCACGCCCTGCTAAGGTGGAGTTCTTGCTATGTTGTCCAGGCTAGCCCTGGACTCCTGGACTCAAGCTATCCTCCTGCCTCAGCCTCCTGAGTTGCTGGGACTATGTTCACAAGCCACCATGCCTGGCACTTTTTTTGTGTGTGTGTGTGATATTAGGAATTGAACCCAGGGGCATTTTACCTCCATGCTACACCCCTGACCCAATTTCTTAAATTTTTATTTTGAAACAGGGTCTCACTAAGTTGCTGAGAGCCTTGTTAAATTGCTGAGGTTGGCCTCAAACCCGCGATCCTCCTGTCTTAGCCTCCCTAGTACTGGGATTACAGGCGTGTGCCACCACGCCCGGCTTGCCTGCTGCTTTAACCTTGTTTTGTGAATATGCTTCCATGTTTGTTTTTGTTTTTGTTTTTGTGGTACTGCGGTACTGCGGATTGAACTCAGGGGCATTCTGCCTCTGAGGTACACTTCCAGCCCCATTTTTTATTTTTTTGTGTTTTTTTTGCGGTACCGGGGATTGAACGCAGGGGCATTCTACCTCCGCGCTACGCCCCTGGCCCTATTTTTTATACTTTATTTTGAAACCGGGTCTCACGAAGTTGCGGAGGGCCTCACTAAGTAGAAAGAGAGAGAGACAGGGAGAGATGGAGAGAGAGAGAGAGAGAGAGAGCGAGCTGAGGCTGGCCGCGAACCCGGATCCTCCGGTCTCAGCCTCCCAAGTACTGGGATTACAAGTGTGCGCCACCACGCCCGGCTGCTTCCATGTTTGTGAATAACTCTTCAGCACAGCATTCTCCCATCGTCTCTTACCCCACTCCCGCCCCCCTGCGCCACCGTCCCTGCCGTGTAGCTCACCTGGACACAGCACCACCAGGTCCTGTGCGCAGCACAGCCCTTTGAACATGTAGGCTATTTTCAAGGTTTCATAAGTTAAGCAAATTTAGCATGAATCATGAACTCCTCCACCCCCGCCCCGCCCAGAGTCTGGGGTGCGTGGGAGAGCAGGGGCCTCTTTTCTAATTTCACTCCCCGACTCATGTTTCATGTTGTCAGAATAGCACTTAGCATAGGCCGGGATTTTGTAAATTGAGATAATAAATGATGTGTTTTAGCCCACACTCGTGAATTGTACATCAAAGTGTAAAAATCTGATTAAATTATTTGTGACTTCAAAGGCAATTAGTTCTTCCTTTGGGCAAGATTTATGGCTTTATAAAAGGATTGGCATCTGTTTCAAAGTTTAATTGAAACGCACATTTCCAAATGTCTTTGTGCTTTCGCAAATGTCTAGAGTGATTGAAAGCAGTGTTTCTCAACCCCAGCACCGCTGGCGTTCGGGCTGGGCAAGTCTATTGTGGGGACCCTCCTGTGTGTTGCAGGATGTGGAGCAGCGTCCCTGGCCTCTACCCCTTAGGTGCCAGGAGCAGCCTTACACCGACACACAGTGGGACAGACAGAAATGTCCTGGATGTTGGCAGATGCCCCCTGGGGGACGGTTACCTCCTCACTCCCTATGAAGAACCATAGATTTAATAGGTCATGCGTTAGCCAGGCATGGTGGCGCACACCTGTAATCCCAGTACTTGGGAGGCTGAAACAGGAGGATCACAGGTTAGAGGCCAGCCTTAGCAACTTAGCAAGACCCTCAGCAACTTCGTGAGACCATGCCAGAATAGAAAATAAAGAGGACTGGGGTATAGGCCAGAGGTAGAACACCCCTGGGTTCAATCCCTAGTACACACACACATGCACATGCACACAAACGCACAACAAAAAAATGTGTGTATGTATATATTTGTGTGTGTTTATGTATATACATATATATGCAATGCTTTTGAACTTCAGTACTGGTGAGGTGATATGATTCTTTCTTTTTTTTTGTGGTACTGGGAATTGAACCCAGGGGCATTCTGCCTCCGAACTATACCCTCAGCCCTATTTTTTATTCTTTTTTTTTTTTTGTGGTACTGGGGATTGAACGCAGGGGCGTTCTACCTCCGCGCTACATCCCCGGCCCTATTTTTTTTATACTTTATTTTGAAACCGGGTCTCATGAAGTTGCGGAGGGCCTCACTAAGGAGAGAGAGGGAGAGAGAGAGAGCTGAGGCTGGCCGCGAACCCAGATCCTCCGGTCTCCGCCTCCCAAAGTACTGGGATTACAAGCGTGCGCCACCACGCCTGGCTTATTCTTTATTTTGAAACAGGGTCTTGCTAAGTTGCAGAGGGCCTTACTAAGTAGCTGAGGCTGGCTGCGAACCCGCGATCCTTCTATCTCCGCCTCCCAAGTACTGGGATTACAAGTGTGCGCCACCACGTGGTGATATGATTCTGATTGCTTAAAATTCACCTTTGAAGTTCCTCAATGTTTGCATTTAATTTTGTATCTTTTTCCTGAGTATAAAATATTCCTTTCAAGATTTAATATCACAAAATAAATAAGCCAGGTGTGGTGGCGCGCGCCTATAATCCCAGTACTTGGGAGACTGAGACAGGAGGCTCGCAGGTTTGAAGCCAGCCTCAGCAACTTAGTGAGTGCCTTGGCAAAAGATTGAGATCCTATTTCCAAATAAGACATAAAATTGGACTGTGTGTGTAGCTTGGAGGTAGAATGCCTCTGGGTTCAATCCCCAGTACCACACACACTCATAAATAAACCAGTAGTAAATACACAGGATTCCACTGTAAGAGGCAACTGTTAAGAGTTGAGTGCAGGCCCAGAATGTAGCTCAGTGTTAGAGGACTTGTCTGGCAGGCACCAGGCCCTAGGTTTGATCCTCAGCACCACAACAAAACAAAACAAAACCAAAAAACACCGTCTGGATTCGGATCCCCTCTGCTATCAGCGGCCCCCTGCTGGGACCAGAGCGCCTTGGAACAGGTTTCCTTGCTCATCCGAGGAGAGCCGGCCGTGTCGCTGTCTGTCCTCCCGTTAGACTTAGCTGGCTTTATTTATTATGTATTTTTTTCAAGTAGAAATTAAATTTTTGTTTTGTTTATAGTACTAGGGATTGAACCCAGGGGCATCCTACCTCTGAGCTCCACCCCGTAGCCCTTTTTATTTTTTGTTTGAAAATAGGGTGTTGCTAGGTGGCAGACAGTCTTGCTGAGGCTGTCCTCAAACCTGTGATCCTCCTGTCTCAGCCTCCTAAATACTGGGATTACAGGCATGTGGCACGATGCCTGGTTTAACTTATTTTATTTTTTTGTTGTCCTGGGGATGGAACCCAGGGCCATTCTACCTTTGAGATACACCCTCAGCCCTATTTTATTCTTTATTTGGAAGCAGGGTCTTACTAAGTTGCAGAAGGCCTAAGTTGCTGAGGCTGACTTCCAACCTGTGACCCTCTTGTCTCAGCCTCCTACGTGCTGGGATTACAGGCATGCGCCACTATGCCTGGCTTAAATTTCTTAATCTTTTATTGGTGGATTGTAATTGTACATCATAGTGATTCATTTATAAATGCACACAACTATGGGGTCTGTTTTTTTTCCCAAACCTCTCCTTTCCCTCCCTCCCTCCCCGACCCTCTCCCCCCACTCTCCTGGTCTCTCCTCCTTTGCATGAGGTCTCTTTCTTTCCTCTTTTCTCTTTAGCTTCCAGGTCTGAGAAAGAACCTGGGGCTCTTGATTCTACATCTGGCTGACCTCACTTAGCATCACGTTGCCCACTTGCATCCATTTTCCTGCAAATGACATAATCTCGTTCTTCTTTATGGCCGAGTAGCACTCCATCGTGTGTGTATATCATATTTCTATCATCTGCTTATCTGTTGCGGGAGGCCTAGTCTGCTTCCTTAACTCGGCTATTGTGAATTGAGCCACTCTATATGTGGGTATGCATGTATCACCATAGCATTCCGACTTTAATACTTTTGCAAATTCAAGGAGTGGTATGTCCCAACTGGTGTTAAAGGGGCCCAGTGGGTGTGAATAGGCCAGTCCCGATAGTGTGGAGTGGTGAGGGTGTCTGGGTCAGGTCCGAAGGGGGTTCTGGTTGGCCTTTCTGAATGTTGTTTTTGTTTTTTGTGTGTGTGTGTGCGTGTGTTACTGGGGAGTGAATCCAGGGGTTTTCTACCTCTGAGCTACATCCGCAGCCCTATTTTATTTTTTATTTCTTATTTTTTGTGGAACTGGGGATGGAACCCAGGGGCATTCTACCTCTGAGCTACACCCCCGGCCTGATTTTATTTTTATTTTGAAACAGGGTCTCGCTAGGTTGATGAGCGTCTCACTACTTGCTGAGGCTGTCCTCGAACCTGCGGATCCTCCTGTCTCAGCCTCCCAAGTACTAGGATTATAGGCATGTGCTACCACGCCTGGCTCTTATTTTTTATTTTGAAGTAGGGTCTTATAAGTTGCTGAGCCTGGCCTCCAACCTGCGATCCTCCTGTTTCAGCCTCCCACGCACTGGGATTATAGGTGTGCGCTACCACGCTTGGCTCTTAGTTTTTATTCTGAAATCGGGTCTTGATAAGTTCCTGAGGCTGGCCTCCTACCTGCGATTCTCCTGTTTCAGCCTCCCATGCACCACCACGCCCGGCCTTGAACGCTTGTTTTATTAAAATCAATGCTTTGGTTTCTGTCTTCTCTCCGTGAAGTGAGGCTGAGATAGGGGAAGGCTGCAGGAAGTTTTCAGGTATGTTTAAAAGTGTCAGGCATCAGGACCATTTTCTGTGGTCCTGCAGGAATCCCAAACAGAGTAAGAAAGGGGCTGATTTACCGATGCCTCCCTCACTCTGTCTGGTGCCGAGTTTGGCTCACACGGCCCGAGAACCTTTGCCTCCGGGGCTGCGATCTCCCCAGGGGCTGAGCTGGTCACCGGCAGGTGCAGCTGTGTGAGGGGGGCCCGCGCCTCCCCACAAATGGGCGACAGGGCATTTGCGCATCTGGCTACATCTCCGCATCTGCTCCCCACAAGGATGGTTCAATTGCTGTTGTGAGATTTACACCCCCGAGTGGGCCAGACCGATGCCGGTGGCAGCTGAGTCGATCTGTCTTAGAGCTTTGTGTCTCATGGAATAACTCGAGAGGCCGCCTTCCTCGTGGCTTTATGCATTGCCCTCGGTGCGAAATAATGACCAACCTGCTGTGGCTGAAAAGAAACACGTTTCACATCTCCTCTGCTCTCCCCCGACCCCACACCTATGAGTTTGACTCATTTAGGTGTGAATCTGTCTTCTAACAGTGACGTTCTTTTTCAGCCTCACCGACCTCCACCAAGACGGGACAAGCAGGGAGTCTGTCTGGCAGCCCGAAACCTTTCTCTCCCCAAGCATCCGTCCCGATCATGACGAAAACGGACAAGACGTCTACCACCGGCAGCATCCTCAACCTTAACCTGGGTCAGTTGGCATTTTGACACGTGTCTTTCTGTGGCAGCTGTGATGGTTTGGGAAAGTTGTAGTGTCCTTTTCTGTGTGTCCTTGAACCTTGAACTTTTTTTTTGTGGTACTGGGGATTGAACCCAGGGGCATTCTATATCCGAGCTACACCCCCAGCCCATTTTTTATTCTTTATTTTGATACAGAGTCTCGCTAAGTTGCGGAGGGCCTAAGTAGCTGAGGCTGGCTGCAAATGTGGATCCTCCGGTCTCCGCCTCCCAAGTACTGGGCTTACAAGCGTGCTCCACCACGCCCGGCCTTGAACTTCTTTCTCGGTGCAGAAAATTTTAAAGGAAGAGATCATCCAGGCATGGTGGTGCACAGCTACACGCCTGTAATCCCAGTACTTGGGAGGCTGAGACAGGAGGATCACAGGTTTGAGAACCACCTCAGCAACGTAGTGAGACTCTCAGCAACCTAAGACCTTGTTTGAAAACAAAACATAAAAAAAGGGCTGCGGGTATAGCTCCGAGGTAGAATGCCTTGGGTTCAATCTCCAGTACCATCAATACATAAATAAATAAAAGTAAAAGGAGGGGAATCAATAAAAAGAAACCAGGTGAGGGAATTCCTAACCTGGGCTTGTTGGCGTACAAAAACTTTTTATTTTGGGTGTTTTGTTTTTTGTTTTTTTCCCAGTACTGGGAATCGAACCTAGGGTCTTACACCTCCTGGGGTACACTTGTCACTGAGCTAGATCCCCAAGCCTTTATTTTGTTTTATTTCATTTTATTTTATTCTGGGAGAGGGTCTTACTAGGTTGCCCATGCTGGCCTCAAGTTTGTGATCCTTCTGCCTCAGCCTCCCCAGTAGCTGGGATTACAAGTGTGCAAAGTTCTTTTTTCTGTGTGTGTGTGTGTGTGTGTGTGTGTGTGTGTGTGGTACTGGTGATTGAACCCTGGGGCATTCTACCTCTGAGCTACACCCCCAGTCCTATTTTATTTTATTTTTATTTTGAAACAGGGTCTCACTAGGTTGATGAGAGTCTCACTACTTGCTGAGACTATTCTCGAACCTGAGATTCTCCTGTCTCAGCTTCCCAAGTACTGGGGATTACAGGCATGCACCACCACACCCAGCTAAATTCTTGTTTCTTGAATACCTTAGGCCAATGCTTAAAACCTTACTTGAAGTCAGGTGTGGTGGCGCACGCTTGTAATCCCAGTATTTAGGAGGCTGAGACTGGAGGATCCGGGTTCGCGGCCAGCCTCGGCTACTTAGTGAGGACCTCCGCAATTTAGTCAGACCCTGTTTCAAAATAAAGATTAAAAAATAGGGCTGGGGGTGTAGCCTGGAGGTAGAATGCCCCTGGGTTCAGTCCCCAGTACTGCAATAAATAAATAAATCTAATTAAATAACCAACTGAGCCAGGCACAGTGGTGCGAGCCTGTAATCCCACTACTTGGGAGGCTGAGACAGGAGGATTGCAGGTTCAAGCACAGCCTCAGCAACTTTGTGAGACCCTCGGCAACTTAGCAAGACCCTATTTCAAAGTTAAAAATAAAAAGGGCTGGGGGTGTAGCACAGAGGTACAATGTCCCTGGGTTCAATCTCCAGTACCAAAAAAAATTTAAAATAACCAACTGAAACCCAATGGATTAAAAAATAATAATTCAAGGGATGAAATTCAGCATTTAAAAATTACTGGGGCAGTAATTTTTAAACTCATTGGGGTAGTAGTTCTTGGTTTGCAGTTGGGGTTGGGTGGAGAACTAGTAGTTCCAGGGCTTTGGTGCTGCTGACATCTAGTGGTTGGAGGTCAGAGTTGCTGCTAAAGGTTCCTTGGAGCACAGGATGACCCCTCAGCAGAGAATGGACCACCTGAGTAGCTGCTGTGGTTGTGAGTTGGGAGAACATCCAGAAGGAGCATCCAGAAGGATCAGGATGAGGAGGAAGCGACACCAGGGGAATGTTGCCCTAAAGGCCTCGAGGACAGATGGTGAGAGGAGGCCAGGGAGGGCGGCCACCCGGCAGAAGACACCAGCGTGTGACTCCAGTGGCCGGTGCCCTCCGGCCCGTCTCGTCTGCAGGGCCCTGCAGATGGAGCCGGCGAGGTCTGGAGAGGAGGCTCACGGTGCCCGAATCACAGTGCAGAGCCAGGGGCGGCCGGGGTGGCGCCCAGCCATGTCCCCTGGGCACCCGCGCCTGCTTCATCCCGGTTGCCTGTTCTGCAGCCCAGGTAGAATAGGACAGTGAGGGTCTAGTTCGAGTGACGGCTTGGCTCCTTACTTGAACCAGCAGCAACACATTTGGTGCTCAGGGAACATTTATTGTTCCCAAAATTGTGATTTCCTTTTTAACGTCCCCCTCCCACCTCCACACCCCGAACAGATACACTGTGCAGAGGCGTTGCCTGGTGACATTTTCTCTCTGCCAGTCATGCACGGCAAGAATAGCTCCCGCCCTAAACCGGGTGGCTGCCGGGCATCCTCGTGACACCGTGGGTCTTTTGAGTGTGGCTTGACGCCCAGGGGGCAGTGGGAGAGTCTGCTGTTGGGTGTCATGTGGCTTGGGGGTGCATGTGGCAGTGGGTGGCCCTGGGGGATGCTAAGGCTCTTCTGTCTTGTCTCCCCCGGAAGCTCTTGTGTCCTCAGACCCACTTCTCATCCTTGTCAGCCAGAAAGAAAGTGCTGGAAACATGGGTGGTTTCTTAGGCTGTGATTCTAGTTCCCCAAGGGAAAGAGGATCTGCTGGGACCGATGCGAGAACTCTCCAGGGTGGGGATGAGAGTCAGAAAGTGAGCCAGGCGTGGTGGCGTACACCTGTAATCCCTGAACTTGGGAGGCTGAGACAGGAGGATCGCAGGTTCGAGGACAGCCTCAGCTACATAGGGAGGTCCTCCGCAACTTAGTGAGACCCTGTTTCAAAATAAAATAGGACTGGGGATGTAGCCCAGAGGTAGAATATCCCTGGCTTCCATCCACAGTATCACACACACACACACACACACACACAAAGAAAGTGGAGTTGAATGCTGACTGGTTGTCCAGTGACCACCTGGGGACTGAGCCAGGATTTCACAATTGATTAAAAGCCAATTTTAGCCTGCAAAATAGACTCTATTCTAGTGAATTGATTCTATTGCCTATATCACTAATTAGTTGTCATAAAGATAACCAAATACAGAAGATTTGGAAATATCAAAATGCTACAAGGCTTTGTGGGGTGTGGTCATGTTTGTTCATGTGACAGATTTGGTCAGATACCAGTGACGCCAAGTGCCAGGGCTGATGGTGAAATTCTTATCTAATGAGGCTGGATTTCATTTTAAAAAATACATGGAGTGCCGGGCATGGTGGAGCACGCTTGTAATCCCAGTACTTGGAAGACTGAGACGTGAGGACCACAGGTTTGAGGACAGCCTCAGCAAGTAGTGAGGCTCTCATCAACCTAGAGAGACCCTGTTTCCAAATAAGAAATAAAATCAGGCTGGGAGTGTAGTTTGAAGGTAGGTAGAATGCCTCTGGGTTCAATCCCCAGCAAAAAAAAAAAAAAAAAGAAGAGGAAAGTCAGGCATAGTGGCACACGCTGTAATCCCAGTACTTGGGAGACTGAGACAGGAAGATTGCAGGTTTGAGGACAGCCTCAGCAACGTAGCGAGACTTTCAACAGCAACACCCTGTTTCAAAACAAAAAATAAAATAGGGCTGGGGGTGTAGCTCAGAGATAGAATGCCCCTGGGTTCAATCACCAGCACCAACCCCCCCAAAATGAAAACAAAAACCTCACAAAAAGCAAATGGGAAAAGGCAAAATTATAGAGCTGGGAAATGATTTAGTGATTGCCAGGGGTTGAGGTAGAGGAGATTTTAACCACAGGTGAGAGGGATTTTTTCTGGAAAAGACTCGCCCTGCATTCTGTTTGTGATGTGCTAACATGAATCTGTGCGGGTGTTAAAGCCGCCCACAGAACGGGATTCCCCCCAAAGTGAATTTTACTCTCTGCAAATTAAAATGACTACAGAAATTTAGAACAACCTTTAAGGTAGGTAATAACCCCATTTTGTGGAATTGGGGACTGAGGCACACAGAGAAGCAAAGTCCCATTATAGTTTGGATTTAAAATGTCCCCCAGCCAGACATGGTGGCATACACTTGTAATCCCACTATTTGGGAGACTGAGACAGGAGGATCGAAGATTTTAGGCCAGCCTCGTCAATGTAGCAAGACCCTCAACAACTTAGCGAGACCCTGTTTCAAAACCAAAAATAAAAAGGGCTGGGGGGTGTAGCTTGGAGGTAGAATGCCCCTGGGTTCAATCTCCAGTACCACAAAAAAAGAAAAAATAAATGTCCCCAAGCTGGGCGTCATGGCACACACCTGTAATCCCAGTAGTTGGAAGGCTGAGATGGTAGGATCCCATGTTCAAGGCCAGCCCTAGCAACTTAGCGAGGCCCTGTTTTGAAAATAAAAAATTTTAAAAAAGGCTGAGGATGTAGCTCAGAGGCAGGATGCCTCTGGGTTCAATCCCTAGTACCAACCCCCCCAAAAACTAAAATGATAGCATGTCCCCTAAAGCTCATGTGTTGGAAGCATGCGCCAATGCAGCAGGCTTCGGAGGTGGGGCTTGGCTGGAGGTGGCTGGTCACTTCTCCCGGGCGTGACCTTGGGGACTGGAGGTCTGCAGGCCCCTCCTCTCTCTCTCTGTGCTTCCAGCCGCCATGATGTAAGAGCCGAGTCCCCGCCACATCCCCCCCCCCCTCCGCCATGCTGTGGTTCATACCTCCCAGCCCTGTGGACTGAAACTGTGAGCCCCAGTAAACCTTTCCTCCTTTAAGTTGTTCTTGTCAGGTATAGTCACAGTCACCTACCCGAAGTCACACACGGGTCATGCTTCATCGGGCTCAGGCCTGACTGATCGAAAGCTCGAGCTGTTGGCTGAGATTCCCAAACTGTGACCAGCCAGAGACACATGAGGCCTTTCATGGCTCAATGTGGTGTCTCTCGTGCCTCTTGGGTATGTGGGACAGCCATGGGGGTCAGGGCACAGGTGGACCTTCACGCTGGGTAATAATAATATGGAAGGCAAAGTTCTTTTCTAGAGGAAGTAGCTCCTTCCAGGTGAGCCTGTGTTGTCAGGCTGTTTGAAATGTAAAGAAAAACAAACCCAGGTATTTATGTGCATTCTCCTAGTTTTTTTTTTTTTTGGTACTGGGGATTGAACCCAGGGGCATTCTACCTCTGAGCTGCACCCCCAGCCCTATTTTTTATTCTTTATTTTGAAACACGGTCTCACTAAGTTGCAGAGGGCCCCACTAAGTAGCTGAGGCTGGCAGCTAACCCGGACCCTCCTGTCTCGGCCTCCCAAGTACTGGGATTACAAGCGTGCGCCACCACGCCTGGCTTCCTCGAACCTGCAATCCTCCTGTCTAGGATTACAGTCATGTGCCACCATGCACAGCTCAGCCTCAGCAATTTATAGTGAGGCCCTCCGCAACTCATTGAGAACCCATTTCAAGATAAAAAATAAAATAGGGCTGGGGGTGTAGCTCAGATGTAGAATGCCCCTGGGTTCAGTCTCAAGTACCACATGCACAAAGTTGGCTATCAACTGAATTAAAAATAAAAATACAGCTACCTGGGCCAAACAGATACGACCCCAAGTATAAAAGGCAGTCTATGGGTTTGTTGCCTGCTGGTTTCTCTTATTTTCTTCTATTTTATTTTTAGGGGCATTCTACCTCTAAGCTGCACCCCAACCCTTTTTACTTATTTTTATTTTGAAGCAGCAGTTGCTAAGTTGCTGAGGGTCTCACTGAGTTGCTGAGACTGGCCTCGAACCTGCTGTCTCAGCCTCCCAAGTACCAGGATGACAGGCGTGCACCACCACGTCCGGCTTTCTGTTGGTTTCTTGACCGTACTTGATGAATGATGGTAGAGGAGCACGTGGGTAAGGCTTGTGGGGTGACCGGGTTCTCGTCCCTCTTGCTAGCTCTCTGGGCCCCTCATTTGCCGCCTTGGGCCTCTTCTCTCTTTCAAACAAGGAGCGGAGCCCTGCTGGCTTGTTAGGGGCCCCCTTCTGTGACTTAATGGCCATTATAAATCATAAATGGGAATGTGTTCCTGAAATTTGCGGAGAAGAGCCGCGCCTGGTTCTGGTCTCCGTGTCTGCTTTCTCTTCGCATGCAGAGTGTGTACTGTGGGGTGCACAAACCCAGCAAGCCAGTACTCCTGTCAGTGACTCGGTGTGCACTGACAGTGTGGAAGACGCCGACAGAACCGGGCGAGTTAGCAAACCCCCAGCATTTCTGTGTGATTTTTGTGTGTGTGTGTGTGCATGGCCATCGATAACAAAGGTAGCACCTTTGTTTCTGTGCATAGTGCGATGAAGGGATGGACCTACTCTGCCCAGATGTTGTCCCCATTTCCTTTAAGGAGAAAGAGGCGGGAAGACCTCTGCTGGGCTTCCATTGATAGGTAGCATCTGCCTGGAACCCTTGTGGATACTGTTGTTCCTTGAAGGAGCCGCCATCTTGTGGCTCCCTGAAGTCTTTCCATTATAATTTGTCTGCGGTTTTAGAAGAGAGGAAATCTGTCTCTCCTTTTTGTTGTTGTTTTATTTTGTTTTTGTTTTTTAACTGAACAGGAAGTACTTAAAGGCTGAGTGTAGCTCAGTGTTAGGCTGTTTGCCTAGTGTGTGTGCAGCCCCAGGTTTGATCCCCGCCTCACAAACAATAAAAAGAAGTGCTTGTATTTTTCCTTTTTTTTTTTTTTTTGCGGTACTGGAAATTGAACCCAGGGGCATTCTACCTCCAAGCTACACCCCCAGCCCTTTTTTTTTTTTTTTTTTTTTGCGATACCAGGGATAGAACCCAGGGACATTTTACCTCTGAGTTACACCCCCAGCCCTATTTTTTTATTCTTTATTTTGAAACAGGGTCTCACTAAGTTGCGGAGGGCCTCACTAAGTCGCTGAGGCTGGCCATGAACCCTGATCCTTCAGTCTCAGCCTCCCAAGTACTGGGATTACAGTGTGTGCCCCCATGCCCGGCTATTTTTCTTTTAAAGAGTTTGTTTTGAGCTGGGTGTGGTGGCGCACGCTTGTAATCCTAGTACTTGGGAGGCGAAGATCAGAGGATCCTGATTCGTGGCCAGCCTCAGCGACTTAGTGAGGACCTCCGCAACTTCGTGAGACCCGGTTTCAAAATAAAGTATAAAAAAATAGGGCCGGGGGTAGCTTGGAGGTAGAATGCCCCTGGGTTCAATCCCCAGTTCCGCAAAATACAAAAAAAAGGTTGTTTTGTTTTTGTGAGTCGTGAATGCACATGGGAGGAGAAATTTCAAAGTATACCAGCACATTTCATGAAAAGTGAGCCTGTCTGGAGCCTGACCCTCTGCACTGCCCCAGCCAGGTGCCCACTGTTGCCTGCTGCTGGTCTCCGCCAGCTCTCTGGATGTGTAGACCACTGGTGCGCAGCCTGAGTTTTGCTCCTGAGGACATTCAACAGCACCTGGAGACATTTTGGTTGTCACAACTGGGATGTGGGTGCCCTTGGTGTCTAGTGGGTGGAGCCCAGGGCTGCTGCTAAACCCTACAACCCCATCCCCCAGGAAGCCTTATTTGGGTCATAGTGTTAATTACGTCTTACTAGATTTGTAATTATTGTTTGTGCAATATGTACATAGAAATGTGACCCATTATTTGTTGAAAAGAATATAGAGATCATGTATTTTGGCCATTTGATCTTTATGACTATTTTAGTCTCCTGTAACATGACCCTAAAAGATAAACTGTAATTTGCTTCCAAGCAGCCAATCAACATTTTACAGTTATGATAAATCTTAACTTACTTTGATAGGCTTTTGTATTGTACCTTTAGATAACTTAAAACACAACAATTATTTCAGTCCACGAGCTTCATTCTAAGAGCCAGCCTTGTGCCCATGCCGAGACCCTCAAGAATATGTGTATTCACATTTCTTTTTTTTTTTTTTTTGCGGTTCCGGGGATTGAACCCAGGGGCGTTCTACCTCTGCGCTACGCCCCCGGCCCTATTTTTTATACTTTATTTTGAAACCGGGTCTCACGAAGTTGCGGAGGGCCTCACTAAGTAGGGAGAGAGAGAGAGCGAGAGCGCTGAGGCTGGCCACAAACCCGGATCCTCCAGTCTCCGCCTCCCAAAGTACTGGGATTACAAGCGTGCGCCACCACGCCCGGCTGTGTATTCACATTTCTATTTCTTTTCCTTTTTTTCTTTCCCACACCAGTGTTAAAATGCCCTATTATTGTTGCTGCTGCTTTTACTTGGGGGGGGGGTACTGGGATGGAACCCAGGAGTGTTCTACCTCTGAGCTACATATACCTCCAGCCCTATTTTATTTTATTTTATTTATTTTATTTTATTTTATTTATTATTTTATTTTATTTTATTATTATTTTTTGCGGTACTGGGGATTGAACCCAGCGGCATTCTACCTCCAAGCTATACCCCCAGCCCTGTTTTTTATACTTTATTTTGAAACAGTCTCACTTAAGTTGCGGAGGGCCTAAGTAGCTGAGGCTGGCTGCGAACCTGGATCCTCCTGTCTCAGCCTCCAAAGTACTGGGATTACAAGCGTGTGCCACCACGCCTGGCTCTTTTTTTATTTTATTTTGAAACAGGACCTCACTTAGTTGCTGAGGCTGACCTTGAACCTGCAATCCTCCTGTCTCAGCCTCCCAAGTTCTGTGATTACAGACATGTGCTGTTGTGCTTCTTTTTCTTTTCTTCTCTTTTTCTTTTTCTTTTTTTTTGTAGTACTGGGGATTGAACTCAGGGACATTCTACCTCTGAGCTATACCCCCCCACCCTTTAAAAAGAATTTTTTTTGGAACAGGGTCTCACTAGGTTGATGAGTGTCTCACTACTTGCTGAGGCTGTCCTGGAACCTGCAACCCTCCTGTCTCAGCCTCCCAAGTACTGAGATTCTTTTTCTTTTTTTTAAACAGGGTCTCGCTAAGTTGCTGAGGCTGGCCTTGAACCTGTGATCCTCCTGGCTCTGTCTCCCAAGTACTGGGATTATAGGTGTGTGTCACTGTACCTATCTCCCCTTCCCTTCCCTTCCAACCTAGGTTCTCATGCATGCTTGGTAAATCGTCCAGTGCTGAACTCTAACCCCCAGCCCATTGATTGCATAATCATTTTCCAAGGTAGCTTTTCACTTTAACATACAGAAATCTGCCTCAGTTGTACGCCAGCAGGTGTATTTATACTAATTCCATTTAAACGTAAAGTATATTTACCCAGGCACCTTGTTTAAATGCACCTTGTCCATTTTTTTTTTTTTTGCAATTGAAAATCTACAGCCAGGTGTGGGGTCCACGCCTGTAATCCTAGTACTTGGGAGCCTGAGATGGGAGGATTGCAGGTTTGAGGCCAGCCTCAGCAACTTCGCAAGACCTTGTTTCAAAATAAAAATTAAGCCTGGCGTGGTGGCGCACGCTTGTAATCCCAGTACTTGGGAGGCTGAGACCAGAGGATCCGAGTTCGTGGCCAGCCTCAGCTACTTTGTGAGGCCCTCCACAACTTAGTGAGACCCTGTTTCCAAATAAAGAATAAAAAATAGGGCTGAGGTTTAGCCCGGAGGTAGAATGCCCCTGGGCTCAATCCCTGGTACCGCCCCCCCGCAAAAAAATTATAGCTCAGAGATAAAGTGCCCCTGGGTTCTGCCTTCAATATGAAAAAAAGAAAAGGAAAGAAAAGCTGCATCGAGGCCCCTCTGCCCTGCGGGGTGTGTGTCCGTAGGATTAACCCCTGGAAGGAGAGAGGAGGGTCAGAGGCCGCAGGCTGTTGACATTTTGAGAGATGCTGCCAAATTGCCCACTCAAGTGGTTCTTCTGACTTGTGCTCCCTGCAGAAATATACGATCAGGCCTCTTTTTCCAGCATGGTTATTTTCTTTTATCCCTGGTTTCCATTTATAGCCGGAGCTGTCTTCGTATCAGCTTAAAGTTCACCACGTTGGCAGCCCGGGAGGATTCTGCAGGTGTTCCCGATACAGAAGGGCCGGGGAGGAGGGAGTCCTGATGAGCTCCTGGGAGCCGGATGAGGAGGGCGCCGGTCCCTTCCCTCCGTGGGGCAGAGGAGTGGCATCTGCAGCTGGGGCTTTGGAGATGGATAATTACATTTGGCCAAAGTCCTGCCGGCCTGCTCGAGGGCCGGATGGCAGCGCCCGCACATGCGGTGGTTTATTCTTACAAGAGCAAACACAATAGCAGCTACTGGCTGGAGGAAACTTATTTTGTAAAATGTGCGCTTTATCCTTGTTGCGTTTTTCTTGATTATGAGCATTGCAGAAACCAGTCTTTCGAGGGTAAAATTAAGGGACTGCGCTTACCATAGGCACACGCACAGATGCAAACACACAGGTGCACACACACACACACGTGTGCGTGCAAAGGGAGGTTGGTCAGGCCAGGTCTTGTCTCTATCTCTCTCTCTCTTTTTTTTTTTTTCTGCAGAACCAGGGATTGAACCCAGGAGCATTCTACCTCCGCGCTACACCCCTGGCCCTATTTTTTATACTTTACTTTGAAACTGGGTTTCACGAAGTTGCGGAGGGCCTCACTAGGTAGAGAGAGAGAGAGAGACAGGGAGAGAGAACGAGCGAGCTGAGGCTGGCCGCGAACCCGGATCCTCCAGTCTCCGCCTCCCAAAGTATTGGGATTACAAGCGTGCACCACCACGCCCGGCTTCTCTTTTTATTTATTTATTTGTGTTTTTGAAGAACTGGGGATTGAACCCAGAGGCTTTCTACCTCTGAGCTACACCCCCATCCCTATTTTATGTTTTTATTTGGAAACAGGGTCTCACTAAGTTGCACAGGGCCTTGCTAAGTTGCTGAGGCTGGCCTTGAACCTGTGATCCTCCTGTCTCAGCCTCCCAAGTACTGGGATTACAGCCATGTGCCACCACAGCCTGCTCTACATCTCTCTCTCTCTCTCTCTCTTTCTCTTTGGTGCTGGGGATTGAACCCAGAGGCATTCTATTTCCAAGCTCCACCCCAAAACCTATTTTTAAAATTTTTTATTTGGAAACAGGGTCTTGCTAAAAGTTGTTGAAGGCCTCACTAGGTTGCTGAGGCTGGCTACGAACCCGTGATCCTCCTGTCTCAGCCTCTCAAGTACTGGGATTACAGGTGTGGGCTACCATGCCGGGTCCTGGGCCTCTTTAACAGCCTCAGGAAGTGGTGGCCCGGGTGTGGGAGGGCAGGCAGATGCGGGGAGTCCAGGAGCGAGTTCACAGCAGGTGGGAACAGGCTCAGCGGTGGCTTCTCTTCTGTGGGTTGACTAGAGACCACCTGCTTTCCAACTGTGTCTTGGGATCCTGCAGGGTGGGTTGGAGGGGGTTCCAGGGGGTCGCAGGCTGAGAGAAAGACAGGCACCCCGCCTGTAACGTCTCTCCCTGCTTTCTGGACCTTGGCAGCCCCTTTACCTCTCTTAGGCTCTTTGGGGGCAGTCGAGGCAGCAGAGGAGGTGGGACAGGAATTTCAGCAATGGCAGCCCGCTTACCCTTGGGACTCTGGTCCTGCGGGTCATACAAAGAGCTCTTGGTGGAGCGAGGGAGGGGACACGGCTGAGTCACAGAGGGAGGGCTTTGCCTGGGCGCCAGGCCAGGACTTAGGTTCTTACCTGAGAAGACCTCTTAGCCACGGGTTAATATCCAGGGCGCATCTACTCGCCTGGCCTGTAGAGACGCCGGCAGCCGACAGGAGTCACGGAGCACGGGCTGCCAGGGCTGCCTCCCTTTGATCTCCCCTCCCTTTCTAGTTTGAGCCCCAGACTGGGCACACCAAGAATAAAGGCGGAGCCTCCGTGGTTAACGGCGGCCAGCACGCCGTCCCCAGGGTGCCTGTGAGGGGCTCCGGGCCTCTCTTGGGGCCTCTCTCGGGTGGAAGCGCGTGTCAGTGTGGGCGTGGAGTTAGCAGCAGGCTCTTGACAGACAGGCCTTGTTCTGTCTGCTGATTTTGACATTGAACATAATACTGTGACTTTTGGCTTTTGAGCATCTGAAAGATACCATGTTCCTCCAGTAGAGCTGTCTGGCTGGGACTGTCCAAGATTGATTGATTGATTGATTGATTGATTGTGGTACTGGGGATGGAACCCGGGGCATTCTACCTCCGAGATACACCCTCAGCTCTTTTTACGTTTTTTTGTTTGTTTTGAAACAGGGTCTTAATAGGTTGTTGAGCATCTTTGCTAAGTTGCTGAGGCTGGTCTTGAACCTGTGATCCTCTTGTCTCCTCCCAATTACTGGGATTACTGGCATGGCCTGGCTTGGGACTGCCTACTTCAAATATTGAAAGCAACCCTGAAGCCGGGCGTGGTGGCATGCACTTGTAATCCCAGTACTTGGGAGGCTGAGACTGGAGGATCTGGGTTCGAGGCCAGCCTCAGCTACTTAGTGAGGCCCTCCACAAACTTAGTGAGACCCTGTTTCAAAATAAAGAATAAAAGATAGGATTGGGGGTGTAGCTCAGAGGTCTGCCATGTCTGTTGACTGGGCCATCATGTTCCATTTGCCCCAAGTCGTTGGGCAAGTGACACATTTGGGGGTGAATGACAAAACATGTTTCTTCCTCCCTTGGGTTTTATTTTTTATTTATTTTCTTATATTTTTTATTTATTTTTATTTTTTTGTGTGGTACTAGGGATGGAACCCAGAGGCCCTCTATCTCTGGACTACACCTCCAGCCCTGTTTTAGTTTTTGGTTGGAAACAGAGTCTCGCTAGGTTGCTGAGAGTCTCACTACTTGCCGAGGCTGTCCTCGAACCTGCAATCCTCCTGTCTCAGCCTCCCAAGTACTGGGATGACAGGGGTGCGCTGCCCTGCCGGGCTTTGCTCAGACTCTGCCGGGAGGAAGCCGAGCGGCGACGTGTGCGCTCACCCCCAGGGCCAGGCCTCAGGAGCGCGTGCCTGTGTGTTGCAGATCGAAGCAAGGCCGAGATGGATCTGAAGGAGCTGAGCGAGTCGGTGCAGCAGCAGGCGGCCCCCGTGCCCCTCATCTCCCCCAAGCGACAGATTCGCAGCCGGTTCCAGCTGAACCTCGACAAGACCATCGAGAGCTGCAAGGCGCAGTTGGGTATGTGTTCGGGTTTGCTCGGAGCGGCGCTAGCGCCGTCACGTACGCCTGGAGGAAATACGGGTTGGATCCTGGCTGCTCGGGCCTTGAACCATTTGTGGAACTATATTCTGCCCAATGGCACAGTCTTTTAGGCTTGCTCCTCTTATCCAGGAGGGCTTTGGGAACTCACCAGAGTCGAGTCTGTGCTGAAAGCAGCCTGAACACTCAAGGTGTGGTTTGAAAGTATCGATGTGCTCCGAGTTTGCCTCCGCTCCCCTCTCGGTACCTGCCGGTATCGCGCTTCTGCCCCACGTGTCCCATGCAGAACCTCTCCTGTGGGCTGCGCCCTCCACCCCCACGCTTGTCCTGCCTCTGTCCCGCTGCCTCCTTCACACTGCCCCCTGGATCCTGCCTTCCCTAAGGTTGAGCACAGGTCTCACCTCCTCCAGGAAGTCTGTCCTGACTGCCTTCTATCTGCCTGCCTCCTTTGGTGCTTTATTGCATAGAAGCTCGAGTGGTCCCTCCAGTGGGGTGGCCCTCCAGTTCTAGACTGGAAGCTCCTCAAGGGCGGGCAGCTTATCTTATAAAGATTCATCTTCTCCGTGGTTCCTGGTCTGTGCACATAGATGCTTTGGGATATTTTTCTCTTGTGTGTGGTACTGGAGATTGAACCCAGGGGCATTCTTCCTCCGAGCTACACCCCCAGCCCTATTTTATTTTTATTTTAAAACAGGGTCTCGCTAGGTTGATGAGAGTCGCTTGCTGAGACTGTCCTTGAACCTGTGATCCTCCTGTCTCAGTCTCCCATGTACCTGGATTACGGGCATGCGTCACCATGCCCAGGGGGATATTTGTTGAATAAACCAGGAGGTCTTTACCAAGGGGCAGCTGGGCCCTAGGGGAGAGCCATCCTGGAGGGAGAGTCATGGTGTCCCTGGGCGCCCTGGATCTTTGAGTGAGAAGGGATCATCTGGGCTTGTCTAGAGGACGTCCCTCCCTGCTGGGGCACTTGTTGGGCTAGGACATTGAGCCACATGGATTTACTTACTTATTTATTTATTTATTTTTGTGGTACTGGGGAGTGAACCCAGGGGCATTCTACCTCCGAGCTACACCTCCAGCCCTATTTTATTCTTTAATTTGAAATAGGGTCTCACTAAGTTGTGGCGGGCCTCACTAAGTAGCTGAGGCTGGCCGCGAACCTGCGATCCTCCAGTCTCAGCCTCCCAAGTACTGGGATGACAAGCGTGTGCCACCATGCCCGGCTTGGCAGACCATTTAAATATTCCTCTTGGCCAGGTGTGGTGGCGCATGCTTGTAATCCTAGTACTTGGGAGGCAGAGACAGGAGGATCACAGGTTTGCAGACAGTCTCTGCTACTTAGTGAGACCCTGTTTCAAAATAAAGAATGAGCCGGGCGTGGTGGCGCACGCTCGTAATCCCAGTACTTTGGGAGACAGAGACCGGAGGATCCGGGTTCGCGGCAAACCTCAGCGTGCATGCGCGCGTGATCTCTCTCTCTCTCTCTCTCTGTCTCTCTGTCTCTCTGTCTCTCTGTCTCTCTCTCCCTAGTGAGGCCCTCCACAACTTCGTGAGACCCGGTTTCAAAAATAAAGCATAAAAAAATAGGGCCGAGGATGTAGCGCGGAGGTAGAACGCCCCTGCATTCAATCCCTGGTACCACAAAAAAAAAAAAAAAGAAAAATAGGGCTGGGGGTGTAGGTTGGAGCTCGAATGCCCCAGGGTTCAATCCCCAGTATCGCAAAAAAAAAAAAAAAGAAGAAAAGGTAGAAAGCAGCCGGGTGTCATGGTGCATGTCTATAATCCCAGTACTTGGGAGGCTGAGATAGAGGATTGCAGGTTCAAGGCCAGCCTCAGCAACTTAGTGAGACCATATTTCCAAATAAAAAATAAAATAGGGCTGGAGGTGTAGCTCGGAGGTAGAATGTCCCTGTGTTCAATCCCCAGCACCAAAAAAACAAATAAAAAGCAGAAAGCGAACGCACAGAGGCTGCGTGGGCAGCGCGCGGCTCCCCAGTGCGACGTGTCTGCTGCCGGGTGGGCTCGCGGGCTGAGAGTTTGCACCCTTTTCTCGAAGGCATCGGCTTCCTTCTTTTTTTTTTTTTGCGGTACCAGGGATGGAACCCAGGGATGTTCTACCTCTGAGCTACACCCCCGGCCCTATTTTTTATACTTTATTTTGAAACTGGGTCTCACAAAGTTGCAGAGGCCTCACTAAGTAGCTGAGGCTGGCCACGAACCTGGATCCTCCAGTCTCAGCCTCCCAAGTACTGGGATTACAAGCGTGCGCTACCACGCCCGGCTCGACTTCCTTCTTGAATCCTGGGTGCAGGCCGAAGAATTGACGCTTTGGACACACGGAGGGAGTGCTGGTGGTGTCAAGAGCCTCGGCTTCTGCTTTTGATTTTCTCTCCAGTTTCTTTGTGTCCTGGGGCAAGTAACTTCTCTGGGCCTCTATTTTCTAATCTGTAAATTGGACTGATTTGAAGAGCTCATGTCCGAGGCCCCTCCTAGCCCTCCTATTCTGGGTACCAATTAGTTGTCAGCCTTGCAGAGATGTAGCTCTGCATGAATTCAACCCTGACGTTGGTAGTTGCTACGTCTTCTTTGAAGGTTGCTAAGGAAGGCTCTCCAGACCCGCGCCCCACTTGTCAGCTGTAGTTCGTTGCTGCTAAAGTTTACCAGGCCAATGTGATATGATTTGAAATGTGTATTTTTTTTTTATACAGCATTTGGCATGGAAAACGTTTGCATTTTTTTATTTAATTGTTCCTGTTTTTTATTCTATGACGACACCACGTGCTGGGTTTTCTTTTTGAACATAGGCATCAACGAAATCTCAGAAGACGTGTACACGGCCGTCGAACACAGCGATTCGGAAGATTCCGAGAAGTCGGATAGCAGCGATAGCGAGTATATCAGTGATGACGAGCAGAGGTCCAAGAACGAGCCGGAGGACGCAGAGGACAAGGAGGACAGTCGGGTGGACAAAGAGCCAACCGCTGTCAAAAAAAAGCCCAAGCCCGCGAACCCAGTGGAGATCAAAGAAGAGAACAGCACGTCCCCGCCCGGCGAGAAAGCAGACCCGGGGCCCGGCAAGGACAAGCCTAGCCCCGAGCCCGAGAAGGACTTTGCAGACAAGGCCAAGCCGTCGCCGCATCCCACCAAGGATAAACTGAAGGGAAAGGACGACACGGATTCCCCCACCGTGCATTTGGGCCTGGACTCCGATTCAGAGAGCGAACTTGTCATAGACTTGGGAGAAGACCATTCGGGGCGGGAGGGTCGAAAGAATAAGAAGGAGCCCAAAGAGCCGTCGCCCAAGCAGGATGGTAAGTCGGGCGTGGGTTTCCCGTGTGTCTTCGTTTGGTTTAGAATTGCGCCTTGCATTTGTTACCAGAAGCGGTGGGACCCCTAACACCATTGCGGGGTACATGGAAGCCTCTGATTGCCGTAAGGCCCCCCAGGGGACGACACAACGGGACCAGGACTTAGAAGTAGACACAACAGGACCAGGACTTAGAAGTAGACACAACGGGACCAGGACTTACAAGTAGACACAACGGGACCAGGACTTAGAAGTAGGCCTATCTAGCCGGGCGTGGTGGCGCACACTTGTAATCCCAGTACTTGGGAGGCAGAGACTGGAGGATCCGGGTTCGCGACCAGCCTCAGCTACTTAGTGAGGCCCTCCGCAACTTCGTGAGACCCGGTTTCAAAATAAAGTATAAAAAAATAGGGCCGGGGGTGTAGCGCGGAGGCAGAATGCCCCTGGGTTCAATCCCCGGTACCGCCAAAAAAAAAAAAAAAGAAGTAGGCCTATCTTAGCCAGGTATGGTGGTGCACACCTGTAGTCCCAGTATGTGGGAGGCTGAGACCGGAGGATTACAGGTTCATAGCCAGCCTCAACTATTTAGTGAGGCCCTGTTGCAAAATAAAAAAATAGGGCTGGGGTGTAGCTCAGAAGTAGAATGCTCCTGGGTTCAATCCCCAGGACACCCCCACCACACACACACACTGTAGGCCTACCTGCCTTTTACCTGCTCAGCACCCAACACAATTGATTGTGATTCCAGAAAAATAAGTCTCTTAGGAAATGGTAGTTGCAGCCGAGTGTGGTGGTACACGCCTGTAATTCCAGTACTTGGGAGGCTGAGACAGGAGGACCGCAGGTGTCAGGCTGACCTCAGCCACTTCTGAGACCCTGTTTCAAAATAAAAAAAGTTGGCTGGGGTGGTGGTGCACGCCTGTAATCCCAGTACTTGGGAGGCTGAGACCAGGAGGATCACTGGTTCAGGATCAGCCTCAGCAATTTAGCGAGAACCACAGCAACCTAGCAAGACTCTGTTCCCAAACAAAAAATAAAAAGGGCTGGGGGTATAGGTTGGAGGTAGAATGCCCCTGGTTCAATCCCCAGTACCACAATTAAATACATCAAATTGTGCTGGAGGTGTAGCTCAGAGGTAGATGCTCCTGGGTTCAATCCCCAGCACCCCCCCCCCCCACACACACACAGTAGTAGTTGCTTCTGTTGAAGTCGTTCGTAGCCTAGGCCGCTGCTTTCCCAGCACACGCTCCTTTCACATCGGCATTCGACCAGGCCCAGGTGCCTCTGGGCATTCAATCTGAGGGTCTGCGTGAGTTCAGCGTGTCTCCGTCTTCCACCCACATTCCCCTGGCACCGCCAGGTGCCTTTTCTTACTAAACTATGAAACCGTTTGGGTAGATGGTACCAGAGCGCCCGCGAGTTTCTTGGGACACCAGAAATTGAAGGGGCATTGTACGGCGGAAACCTGGCTTGACATTCCATCCTGTGTGACCCCAGCTGACCTGAGCCCAGGTTTCTCAGCCTTGCAGTACTTGCACATGCCCTGCAGAATTCTCTGTGCCGGGCCCTGGAGGATGCCTGGGAGCATCCTGGCCTCTATCCACTAGGGGGCAGCAGCGTGTTCTGAGTTACGGCTGCATAGACAGTGCCAGATGTCCCTTGGGGGAACAAACTCCCCGGGTTGAGAGTCCTGCCTGGCTCTCAGCAGCCCTCCTCCCATTCTATTATTATTTTTTGTGGTACTGGGGATTGAACCCAAAGGCATTCTACCTTTGAGCTACACCCCCAGCCTTTTTTTTATTAATTTTACGGAACTGGGGGTCGAACCCAGGAGCATTCTACCTCTGGGCTATACCCCCAGACCTATTTTTTTATTCTTTATTTTGAAACAGGGTCTCACTAAGTTGCGGAGGGCCTCACTAAGTAGCTGAGGCTGGCCGCGAACCCGGATCCTCCGGTCTCAGCCTCCCACGTACTGGGATTACAAGGGTATGCCACCACGCCCGGCTCCAGCCCTTTTTTTATTTTTATTTTTGGTACTGGGTATTGAACCCAGGGGTATTCTACTTCTGACCTATACTGCCTGCGCTATTTCATTTTTTATTTCGAAACAGGGTCATACTAGGTTGCTGAGAGTCTCACTACATTGCTGAGGCTGTCCTAGAACCTGTGATCCTCCTGTCTCAGCCTCCCAGGCACTGGGATTACAAGTGTGCACCACCTCACCCAGCTTATTTTTGTTTTGAAACAGGGTCACACTAGGTTACTGCAAGTCTTGTTAGGTTGCTGAGGCTGGTCTTGAATCTGTGATCCTCCTGTCTCAGCCTCCCAAGTACTGGGATTACAGGCGTGTACTACCACGCCTGGCTCCCCCCATTCTATTCTGAACCAATGGTGACCCCCAAAGTCTACTGTAGCTGGGCCTGTTGGCCGCTGCTCTAGAGTTGAGTGTGACTGTCTTGAAGGGTGTCTTACCCTCCACAAGCTGTCAGCGCATTTTCCAGCTGGCTTGGCAGGTGGGCGGAGAGGGGATTCCAGCAAGCCCGAGGAGGTGCTGAAGAATTAATGAAAGGCTCTGGAGAAATGCTGCCCATGTGCAGACTAGAGGTTGTAGCCATAAAACCTGATGTACCTTGTGAGCTGTTCAAGGGGTAGCCAGGTTTAATTTTGACTATGCTTTACGTGTGTATGTGTGTGTGTGTGTTGTATTGGGGATCCGACCCAGGCGCATTCTACTTCTGTGCTACATCCCCAGCTCTTTTTACTTTTTTTTTTGCAGTACCCGGGATTGAACCCAGGGGCGTTCTACCTCCAGGCTACACACCCTGCCCTATTTTTTATCCTTCATTTTGAAACTGGATCTCACTAAGTTGTGGAGGGCCTCACTAAGTAGCTGAGGCTGGCCGTGAACCCAGATCCTCCGGTCTCAGCCTCCCAAGTACTGGGATTACTAGCGTGCGCCACCACGCCTGGCTACTTTTTGTTTTGAAACAGGGTCTCACTAGGTTGCTGAGAGTCTCGCTACATTACTGAGTCTGGCCTGGCACCTGCGATACTCCTGTCTCAGCCTCCCAAGTATTGGGATTACAGGCATCTGCCACTATGCCTGGCTTATGGCTTACTTCTGATGGGCGCTAACTTCTCACCCAAAGCCTTAGGTAGCACGGCAGTCCATGTCTTTGGAGTTTCTGCAGGTTGGCGGCTTAATGTGTGTCCTTGATGTGCTTGGAGAGTTTTTGTGCTGGGTGTCAGCCCTGGCTGCTTGGGGCACCTCCATTGATGGGGAAGAATTGGGTGTCTGTGAATGGTGTGTGGAGGGAGAGAAGATACAGGCGGAGCAGAGAGGATCGAGGTCAGACTGTTAGAAATAAATTTCCATGGTGTCTAAGAAAAGACACATATTCAAAAGAGGCTCAACAAGGTGAATTTTACTTTTTGTGTGTGTGGTACCGGGGATTGAACCCAGGGGCATTCTATCTCTGAGCTACACCCTCAGCCCTATATTTTATTCTTTATTTTGAAACAGGGTCTCACTAAGTTGTGGAGGACCTCATTAAGTAGCTGAGGCTGGCTGAGAACCCGGATCCTCCTGTCTCAGCCTCCCAAGTACTGGGATTACAAGCGTGCGCCACCACGCCCAGCACGAGGTTTACGTTTTGCCAAGAGGGATCTTGCCACCAGTAAAGTTAAGTAGGCAAGAACAACATGGCTGGGTGTTTTATTTCCCGCGCGGGCTTCCGCTCTTTGCTCCTATTGGTGGGAGCACGGCCTCACAGTCTTTACGCCATTGGCTGAAATAAAGTATAAAAATAAAGTATAAAAAAATAGGGCCGGGGATGTAGCACTGAGGTAGAAGGCCCCTGGGTTCAGTCCTTGGTACTGCCAAAAAAAAAAGTAAAAAAAGGACTGGGGGTGTAGCTCAGAGGTAGAATGCCCCTGGGTTCAATCCCCAGTACCAAAAAAGAAAAAGAAATTTCTTGTACTTTCCATTTCCTTCTCTATAAACCATCCCCTAGAAATTAAAAGATTTGATTATGTGCTGGGCGTGGTGGCGCACGCTTGTAATCCCAGTGCTTGGGAGGCTGAGACAGGAGGATGGCGGGTTTGCGGCCAGCCTCAGCTACTTAGTGAGGCCCTCCGCAACTTAGTGAGACCCTGTTTCAAAATAAAGAATAAAAAATAGGCCTGGGGGTGTAGCTCGGCAGTAGATTAAAAAAAAAGATTTTATTATGTGAATGATAACCCTAAAGAGTACTTGGAGCCTGGAATCTTTAGCTAGGTTGGCCCCCACCCCTTTTGCTTAAGGAAAAAAGAGTCAAGCTACTCTGCCGCAGTTGCCCCTCTGCCAAGCTGCCCTTTGTGTTTGCAAATTAGGAGGGAGGAGGCCACCTTTTTGTGGTTGTCCTTGCAGCCGGAGGGTTGGGGCTGGTTAGCTAATCATATAATGATACATATCTTTGTCACTGACTGACAAGGCTGGGCATCGAATGTGCTTCTCTGGGTGGGAACCTCTGCCAGGCGCTGCACCCCTGCCCTGCTCTCAGAAGAGCCCAGTTGGATGTCTCCGCTGCGCCTGCAGGGGGAGGGACTGCCCAGTATTTGGCAGGTCACCCCGGAAGGACAAGGCCCCTCACTGCAGGATCAGTCTCCCCAGGCCAGCTTCTCCGGGAAGACATTGCACAGGGCAGCGGGTCTCAAACTTGAGTCCTTCATGGCCATTCTGTTTGCCATTCTCACATCTCGCTTGTATAATTCATTGACTTTTTATCTAAAGCAACCCATAGCCAAGCGAGGTGGCGCATGCTTGTAATCCAAGTACTTGGGAGGCTGAGACCGGAGGATCCGGGTTCGCGGCCAGCCTCAGCTACTTAGACCCTCCGCAACTTAGTGAGACCCTGTTTCAAAATAAAGAATAAAAAATAGGGCTGGGAGGTAGAATGCCCCTGGGTTCAATCCTTGGTACCGCCAAAAAAAAAAAAAAGCATCCCATTAAAGGAAAAAACTCATTTATTTATTTATTCATTTATTCATTCATTTATTTGTGGTACTGGGGATTGAACCCAGGGACATTCTACCTTCAAGCTACACCCCTAGCCCAATTTTCTTTCTTTTCTTTTTGTGGCAGTGAGGATTGAACCCAGGGGCATTCTACCCCCTAGCTACACCCCCAGCCCTGTTTTATTCTTATTTTGAAACAGGGTGTTGCTAGGTTGATGAGAGTCTCACTACTTGCTGAGGCTGTCCACAAACCTGCCATCCTCCTGCTTCAGCCTCCCAAGTATTAGGATTACAAGCTAGTGCCACCACGCCCAGCTCCGATTTTATTTCTTACTTGGAAAGAGGGTCTCACTAGGTTGATGAGAGTCTCACTACTTTGTGAGATGTGCGCCACCACGCCTGGCTTCTTTTTTTTTTTTTGCGGTACCGGGGATTGAACCCAGGGATGTTCTACCTCTGCTCTACACCCCTGGCCCTATTTTTTATTTTTTATACTTTATTTTGAAACCGGGTCTCACAAAATTGCGGAGGGCCTCACTAAGGAGAGAGAGAGAGAGAGAGAGAGCGAGAGCGAGCATGCGAGCTGAGGCTGGCCGCGAATCCAGATCCTCCGGTCTCCGCCTCCCCAAGTACTGGGATTACAACTGGCTTCTTAACTCATTTTAGACTTCAACTACACCCAAAAACAATAGCAAAACCAGTACTGTGTGTTATACACGTGGCGAAGGGATAAATACTATGAAAACTAATCCAAAGCCTGTCGCCAGTGGCGCACATCTGTAATCCCAGGATTTGGAAGGCTGGGACTGGAGGATCGCAGGTTCAAAGCCAGTGTCTGATAATTTAGCAAGATCCTGTTTCAAAATAAAAAATAAAATAGGGCTGGGGGTGTAGCTCAGAGGTAGAACACACCCTTAGGTTCAATCTCTAGTAACACCAAAAAGAAAAAAAGCCAGGCGTGGTGGCACACACCTTTAATCCCAGTATTTGGGAGGTCAACATGGGGATCACACATTTGGCGGCTTCAGCAACTTAGTGAGGCTGTGTTTCAAAACAAAAAATAAAATCGGGCTGGGGTGGAGCTCAGAGGTAGAATGCCCTTGGGTTCAATCCCCAGCACCACACACACAAAAAAAGAACAAAAAGAGTCTAAAGCTCTGCTACTTAAAAGCCAGATGAATTGTGCTGGGGGAAGGTCCTGGCCTTGGGGCAGAATTCCTTTTAGTGTTGTACGTCAAGGCCAGCAGTACCACCCGGAGCCCTTGTCCGGGAGGGAATTGGAAGAGAGAAAAGGATGGTTTTCTTTCTGATTCAGTGTTCTCAGCGCCTTGGCCTTTGGGGTACAAGGGTACAGGGGCACAGGCTGTGTAGGTTCCCTAGCCGGAGGGCTCCTCTTCATCTCTGGATGGCCTCCAGCTGGGCCTTCAGGGTGTTTACCACATTTGAACATGGAGTGGGCGTGTACTCACTGGGAGTTTATTTTGTGTGTGTGTGTGTGTGTGTGTGTGTGTGTGTGTTTGTGTGTGTGTGTGTGTGCATGTGCGCGCACGCGCGAGCGTGGTGCTGGGGATTGAACTCAGGAGCATTCTACCTCTTGAGTTACACCCCCAGCCCCATTTTACTTCTTATTTTGAAACAGGGTCTCGCTAAGTTGCAGAGGGCCTGACTTAAGTTTCTGGCTGCAAACCTGTGACGCTCCTGTCTCGGCCTCCCAAGTACTGATATTACAGGCGAGTGCCATCGTGCCACCGCACCTGACTCACTAACCGGGACTCTGTCACCCGCGCGTGGCTGCCTACCCTGGTCGTGGGCGGCTGAGGGCGGGGCTGGGTCTTGCTCTTCCTTCTCCTTCCCTAGAAGTCTGCACTTGGATCTTAGGTGTGAGCTAGCGCCCAGGAAAGGAGGCCAGGCAGGGCTACTGCCCAAGTCGACTGAACACGTAGGTGACAATGTGCCTCTCCACAGGCCGCGCCTGCTGAATTCCTCGGCCTTCCTGGCTTCGGTTGGTTTTACCTAGAACTTGCAGGCGTAAAGCCCCTGCAGGTGAACCCGAGTCCAACCCAATTCTTGTTTCTTGTTTTCACGCGTCGCCTGTAGCTGCAGGGAAAGCTCCAGCCGCCGCCGCCGCCACCGCCACAGCAGCAGGCAGCCAGTCTCCCCCCGAAACGCCGGTGCTCACCCGCTCTTCCTCCCAAACACCCGCGGCGGCTGGTGTCCCCGCCACCACCAGCACCACCTCCACCATCACCGTCACCGCCCCGGCCACTGCCGCCGCCGTCACAGGAAGCCCGGTGAAAAAGCAGAGGCCGCTTTTACCGAAGGAGACTGCGCCGGCCGTGCAGCGGGTCGTGTGGAACTCCTCAAGTAAGTTTCAAACGTCCTCCCAAAAGTGGCACATGCAGAAGATACAGCGCCAACAGCAGCAGCAGCAGCAGCAGCAGCACGGCCCGCAGCCGCAGCCGCAGTCTTCCCAGGGGACGCGCTACCAGACCAGACAGGCTGTCAAAGGTACCGCGCCTCCCCCTGCGCTCCGTGGCGCCCGCTCCCTTTTTGCCACATCGACAGGAGAAATACCATGGCTGTTTTCTTTTTCTTTTTTATTTACTTTTTCCATTCCTGTTTGTGTCTTGGCCGCCGTGTCCTGAAGAACTTCCATGTTCCGTTTGGCATTGTTTTATTTTAGTATTTTTAAAATTTTGTTTGGTTTTGAAACAGTCTCGCCAGATGGCTTGAGGGTCCCACCAAGTTGCTGAGGCTGTCCTTGAACATGCCATCCTCCTGTCTCAGCCTCCGAAGGACTGGGATTACAGGTGTGCACCACCACGCCTGGCTATATTTGGCATTATTTTTAAAAATTGGTTTGCAACTTTTTTTTTTTTTACTTAAGACAGCTTCCCCCACCCCCGTTTTATAAGTGATATATGCATATGTTCTCCTTAGAAAGGGGACATAATATTTATATATAAAAACTTAAATGTGGAATGTTGGCCCATTCACTTTCATTTCATTTTGCTTGTCAACCATGATCAACCATTGTACAACCCCTTTGTATGCATGCGTGCATCTATATTTTATATATATATATATATTATGTATATATGTAACACTATAAAATATTACTTTTTTCCTTTTTTACATAAAAATGGTACCATCTTTGCCTTTTTTCACTCATCAGCATGTTTTGGAGGTCTGTCTATGTCAGTATATACAGCCCTGCCTTACTCTTTTGGACTGCTGCGTAATATTCCGTAGTTTATTTAAAGTGTCTCCTTCCTGGTGGGCATTTAAGGGCTTCCGGTTCTTCCCCTACCTAAGCAG
>PVJS01015680.1:17451-38750 GCA_004027185.1 Glis glis | reverse complement strand
GCGCACACTTGTAATCCCAGTACATGAGAGGCGGAGACTGGAGGATCCAGGTTCCCAGCCAGCCTCAGCTACTTAGTGAGGCCCTGTTTCAAAAAAAAGAAAAAAGTAAGATAGGTTTGGGGGTGTACCTCAGAGGTAGAATGCCCCTGGGTTCCATCCCCAGTACCAAAAAAAAAATAAAAATCTGCATGTAGATTTTCTTACAACTTCTCCAAAATAAAGATGCCAGGAAAGGCAGCCGAGTATGTTGACTTTGAGAGAGAGAGAGAAAGACTTGTATTTGCCTATCGCCCCATGGATTTACTTCTGGGAAGCAACAATTAAAAATCTCAAATATGGGTTTTTTCAGTGGAATTATATTCATATGAAAGAGTTTTATCAAATGTGAGTGCGCGTGTGTGCGTCTGTGCGTGTGTTTCAAGCATTTCCATAATGAGTTCCCAAGTGCTTTTTTTGGCCATGGTTATGAAAGCTTGTGTGTTTGCGATTTATTTGGCAAAATGCCTTTAGTGAAGAAAAGATAAAGTGTTGTCTTGGTTCTCTGCCCAAAGTAATTCTGGAGAAGTCTGTGAGCGTCTTTAGTTCATGTCACTCACTGAAGACGGTCGTGGTAATTACATTTGATCACAGTCCGTTTACAGTTGTTTTAGCATGTTTTCATGCTGAATATCTACTCAGACATCATAGCAAAACTTAATGGCTACTGTTTTATTTGTACATAAAGTGTTTTATAGCCTTTTTTTTTTTTTGCAGTACACATCGGGTTTCAATCATCGCCACCGCATAGCAAGCGGAAGGCATTGGATAAAGAGCTATCAAAAATCTGGGGCTACATAAAATTTTATTTCGGGTCACCTTGCCATAAAAGATATTGAATGTATTTTGTGGCTTTTTCTCCCGACATGCTCACGGATGGAGAAGGGTTGCAGTATTTGGAGGAAACCATATGCAATGTGGAATTTAATTCAGTGTAATGCCTTACATTTGCATGTGTTTTCTATTGGAAGGAGCATGTCAGCACTTTGAATGGGCCCTGGGTAATACAGAGCAAAAGACTCCAGTGTTGATATTCTTGGGATTTAAAGTGGGTTATCTTCTTCTTTTCTTTTCTTTCTTTCTTTCTTTTCAGGACTGAGCTATATCCTCAGCCCAAGCGGGTTATCTTCTTAACCATAAGGCTAAACATTCTGTCCTTGTTGTTTTAGGTCTGCTCTAACATCTGCACTGGGGCAGAGCTCTGTTATGGGGGGGGGGGGCTCTGTTACCGGGTGTCATTTACAGCTGCCAAATGCTGAGACTCTTATGGTTGGGACATAATGCTAATTGTGAAGACTTGATTTACCGGTGAATTCGCGTCTTATCTCCCAAGTGTCAATTCTCACCATGTCTTATTTTCCCCAAAAGGTTGTTGGTCCCAAGCCCCTCTGAAAACTGCTCTTGGTCTGTAGGTTTGAGTCTACGCTGCTGTAGAGGGTCCTGTTGGAAAAGTGTAATTAATAGGAAACTTTGACATCCAGCTGAGAAAATTAGTTTGCATCAAAAAAGGCAAGATAGAGGATTAAAGAAATTTTAGTCCTAATCTAATTAACACCAATTAAAAGATGCAGATGAATTTGCACCAACAAATTGTTAATTATGCACCAATTTGCCTTTTCTGCAACCAAACCAAAATCAGGAAAGAATTATCTTTTTTGTTTTGTTTGAGGAGATTTACATAGTGGGTTTGTTACAATCATCTTTTGCATAATTAAAGAAAAAGTAGGTGGTAAGAGTTAGTGTGAAATATTTCACTCTTCTGATAATTTAGGTTAACTGTTTAAAACAGAAAAAGCACAAGGCAATGCTGTTAGTGCTCATTCATTACCAGACCTTCACTGAGGGCCTTGTATGTGCGGACACTTGCTCTGTTAATGAAAAACAGCATATGCAGTAATTGTTTTTATCTCACTCAAAAGATTCTAAGCAGCCGGGTGCAGTGGCACACACCTGTAATCCCAGTACTTGAAAGGTGGAGGCAGGAAGATCACAGGTTCCAGGGCAGGCTGGGCAAGACCCTACCTCAAAATAAAATTAAAAAGCCAGGTGTGGTGGTGCATGCCTGTAATCCCAGTACTTAGAAGGCTGAGACAGGAGGATTGCAGGTTCGAGAACAGCCTCAGCAAGTAGTGAATCTCTCATCCACCTAGCAAGACCCTGTTTCAAAATAAAAATAAAATAGGGCTGGGGATGTAGCTCGGAGGTAGAATGCCCCTGGGTTCAATCCTCAGTACCCCCCCCCACACAAAACAAAAATAAAAATAAAAATAAAAATAAAAATAAAAATAAAAGGATAGGAGTGTAGCTCAGTGGTAGCTCCTGGGTTCAATCCCTAGTACTGCAATATATATAATAATTATATTATATATTATATATATATAATTTTGGGGGGCACTGGGGGTTGAACTCATGAGCATTCTACTTCTGAGCTACACCTGCAGCCCTATTTTATTTTGAAACAGGGTCTCACTAAGTTGCTGAAGGCCTCACTAAGTTGTTGAGGCTGGCTGCAAACCTGCCATCCTCCTGTCTCAGCCTCCCAAGTACTAGGATTACAAGCTTGCGCCACCACACCTGGCTTCCCCCCCCCCTTTTTTAACAGTAGAGTGCTTGCTAAATTGCTGAGGCTGGTCTCAAACCCTGTGATCCTCCTGTCTCATCCTCCCAATTACAATCTCCCAATTACAAAACTGGGATTACAATCTTGTGCCACCATGCCCAACTCAGCCTCCTCAATTTAGCCAGACCCTCGGCAATTTAGCAAGATCCTGTTTCAAAATAAAAGTAAAAAGAGCTGGGAGTATAACTTGGAGGTAGAATGCCCCTGGGTTCAATCCCCAGTACCATTTTTCTTTTTGCATTTTTCATCCTCTGCTTCTTAGAAGAGAGCCTTTTGACGAAAATGGTAGAGCTAACTCAGCTGTGCCCTGCAGAAAAGCTCTCCCCTCGCCCTCTCAGGGCTCCCTCCTCGCGGCAGCCCTCCTCACTTGGCCATCTCTGTCTCTGTTTACCAGTGTTGTTCAGCCGCCACTGCGCTGCGACTTCTTTTTCCTTGTGAATCACTCTGATAGCTCCTCAGATGGTGATCTGAGTAATTGTGCAGGGGTGGAAAAGCACAGACCTGCCATATCTGTCCAAATGTCACGCAATGAGTAACCACAGTGCACTTTACATATAAACCATATTTCTTCTGTTTCCAAAATGGGAAGGGGAGGGGGGAGGAGAGTGCCCGGTAGGAATGTGAAGAAAAGCATTTCTATGGATCCTTCTACTCCTGATGACTAGGAGATGCCACAGCTGTCTCTCTCCAGTTGCATATGATTAAACTCCTTTCATAGAAAACCTTTGGCCAACTAGATCTTGGTGTTCAAAACAGTGTCTGAAAGAGCTGTGTACATTACTGGCTAGTGTGTGTACTTAGACATCTATAATGTTACAGGACCATGTTGTCTTCTGGGGGCCATAGTTAATATAAAAATTTAAAATGAGCCAGGCATGGTGGCGCACGCCTGTAATCCTGTACTTGGGAGGCTGAGACAGGAGGATCATGGGTTTGTAGCCAGCCTCAGCAACTTAGTGAGGCCCTCAGGAACATAGAAAAACCTTGTTTTAAAATAAAGAATTAAAAGGGCTGGGGGTGTAGCTCAGAGGTAGAATGCCCCTGGGTTCAATTCCCAGTAACACACACACACACACACACACACACACACACACACACACAACACACACACACACTAAAACACCCAGTTGGTGTCCAAGGCCCTGGGTTCAATCCCTGGTACCAGAAAAAAAAGGAAATAATAATAAAAAAAAGTGCAAAGTGCCTGCTTCAGCCTGGAGCAGCTGGGGTTACAGGCGTGCACCCCCCTGCTCAGCTACTTCCTAGAAACTTGCACTGGGGACTTTGGCTAAAAACCAAGCGGCTGCTGTTTCCATGGGTGACCGCAGTTTGAAGCTGGCCTCCTCCAGAGGGGATGTCAAACTGGCAGTGCTTGCGACACAAAGGGAGCCTTCTTCATAGGCTGTCCTCTCCCACGTGCTCACCTGGCGATCCGACGCCCCTGGGACTTCCAGAGCTCCTCTGCGTGGCTCTGTGGTCCTGCTGCCCCGCACCCTCCCACAACGGCTTACTTCTCCTCCTAGATTCCAGTTTCAACATGAAAATTGCGAATCAAATTAGAAGGCGAAGAACTTGGCTCAATGAGTTGGCATTACTTGGATAGCAGAGTTGTCTGACTCATATTCCTGTCCTTGAAATAAAAGGATAGTACCTAAGTTGGCTACCTTTATAAAAGGCAATTATTTTTGGTTATTTTTGGTGGTTCTAGGGATTGATCTCAGGGGCATTCTACCTCCAAGCTACGCCCTCCCCCCACCCTATTTTATTCTTATTTTGAAACAGGGTCTCACTAGGTTGATGAGAGTCTCACTACTTGCTGAGGCTGTCCTCCAACCTGAGATCTTCCTGTCTCAGCCTCCCAAGTACTGGGTTTATAAGTGTACACCACCATGCCTGGCTATAAAAGACATTTTTTTGTGTGTGGTAGTGGGAATTCTGGGAATTGAACCCGGAGACATTCTACCTCCGAGCTACATCCCCAGACCGATTTTATTTCTTATTTGGAAACAGGATCTCACTAGGTTGCTGAGAGCCTCACTAAATTGCCGAGGCTGTCCTCGAACCTGCGATCCTCCACTCTCAGCCTCCCAAGTACTAGGATTACAAGCGTGCGCTACCACACCCAGCTATAAAAGGCGATTTTACAGGAGGCCTCCAAAGATGGTTGACAGGGATCAGCAAACACACCCAACCTCTCACCCCAATCCAAAACCCAGAGTTGGTCGCCATTAGCAAGTGCGGCGCTTGTTTGATTTATACCTAGGTAAGACCTTGAGTAATTCAATTCATCACAGAGTGGCCCACGGTGGCAGAGGGGCTGTTTTCAGGGCTCCTTGCCACGTGCCTATGGAACACCTGTGCTCCTTTTCCAGCCCCTCTGACCAGCAGCACAGAAGTGCCAGCTGATAAAGTTCTGAGGTCAAGTTCTGAGGACAGACCTCCCGGGCTTCTCCCCCCAGCTTGCAACCTTCGTTGCATTAGGTCCAGCTTGGATCAGACGAACAAGGTCCAGTTGACGGACATCACCTTGCTTGTGGAACCCCACTTCCCCATCCCATGAAAGGAAGAAGAAGATACATTTTGTCCATTTTCAGTTTGCTTTTGTAATTATATTGGATCAGAGCCATAACTTAGAAGATTATGAGAGGAGCCACTTGTCAAACAAAATCCTTAAGTATGAGCAAAATCCTTAAGTAGTGCAGACTTGTGATCCCAGTACTGGGGAGGCGAAGACAAGGAGGATTGCAGGTTCAAGGACAGCCTCAGTGATTTAGGGAGACCCTTAGTAACTTAGCCAGATCCTGTTTCCAAATAAAAAATAAAAAGGACTGGGGGTGTAACTCACAGGTTTCCAGAATGTCCCTGGGTTCCATCCCTAGAAACAAACAAAAAAGAAGGAGGAGACTTGTTTTGTCTGAGGAGACATGATCACTAACTGGGATTCTTGATGGAATGTTGGGTTTTCAGGAGTATTTTGGGTTTTTGTTTTTGTTTTGTTTTGTTTTATACTGGGATTGAACCTGGGTGTTCTACCTTTGAGCTACACACTCAGTCTTTCTTTCTTTCTTTCTTTCTTTCTTTCTTTCTTTCTTTCTTTCTTTCTTTACTGTGGTACTGGGGATTAACCCAGGGACATTCTACCTCTGAGTTACACCCCCAGCCCTTTTTATTTTTTATTTGGAAACAGGATCTGGCTAAATTACTGAGGGTCTTGCTAACCTGCTCTGAGCTACACTCCCAGCCCTATTTTTTATTTCTTTATTTTGAAACAGAGCCTCACTAAATTGCTGAGGCTGGCCATGAACCTGCGATCCCCTGTCTCAGCCTCCCAAGTACTGAGATTAGAAGTTTACGCCACCACGCCTGGCTTTATGTACTTATTTTTTTTAATTTTGAAGTGAGTCCCACTAAGTTGCTGAGGGTCTCACTACGTTGCTGAGGCTGACCTCGAACCTGGGATCCTCCTGTCTCAGCCTCCCAAGTACTGGTATTACAGGCATGTGCCAGTGCACCTGACTTCAGGAGTATTTTGTGCCATCCTTGCAGCCTCTCTTAGTTTGAAATTATTTAAGAATGGAAAAAATGAAAAATAGAAAGGCTGGAGTCCCCTGAAACTAAGAAAACTTCTTGCATATGTTTCTGGAAAGAACAGACAGGTTCCATTGGGACAGGGATTCTCAGGAGGCAGATACCATGCCTTGCCTGTAGGGGGCAGTCTTCCTGGCCAGTCCCAAGGGATCCTGATGAATGTATCCCAGGGTGGACTGGTTATGTTGGACAGTTCAATGTATTTCTGCAAACTCTACCGGCCCGATGGTGCAGTGAACCAAATGATCCCTCCGGAATGGCAACTAATGGGATAAAACGTTCCCAGCCTATTTATTTCTCGTGCCTGCCACCCCTTAAGACTGAGCCATGGGTTTAAGGGAACACTCAAAGCGCAGCTTGCTGTATCGCGTGTTCCCGCCCAGAGGTCTTCACAAAGCCCTCCTTTTGGAAAGAAAACAACCAGCCAATAAAAACGCTATTAGAGTACATTATATATGTGACCAACCATTTTATAAAATCTGATATAAGCCTTCAGGCATAATTGGAATTCGTAGCAAAATACTTTCGTTTTTTAATATTTCTATGACCCTCTAAGGGGGACTTAGCAATTACTCTTAAATTTTCAAAGTGGTACATGGAGTTTGAGCTGTGTGACTTCCATTAAAGCCCATGGGAGTCTTGTTGCTAAAACATCACACGACTCATGAAAATGTGCTCCTTCTTGTGAAATTGTGAGAGGTAATGGGTATGGACGTGGAGCCCAGTGTTTCTGGTACATTTACAGGCTTTCTGAACTTGTTTAAAACCTTATACCTTTATAAAAACTCAACAGTTCCATGAGAATTGAAAGAGGAAAGAAGCCTATTATGTGTTTTCCAAAAGTGAACGGTAGAAAAAAAGTACAGAACAGATAAAAAAACAAAAAAAAAATTAAAAATAATCTTCAAAAATTTTTAAATCTTTAAAAATATTTATCATCTTATTTTTATTTATTTATTTTGGTAATGGGAATTGAACTCCAGGTGCATTTTACCTCCAAGCTATGCCCCCAGCCCTATTTTATTTTTTATTTTGAAACAGGGTCTTGAAGCCAGACATGGTGGGCACGCTTGTAATCCCAGTATTTGGGAGCCTGAGACAAGAGGATCGCAAGTTAGAGGTCAGCCTCAGCGATTTAGTGAGGCCCTCTGCAATTTAGTGAGACCCTGTTTCAAAATAAGGCCTAAGGCGCTGTGTCCCTCTGTGCCGGACCCTTCCATCCATTACTCTCCTGCATCCCTGTGACTACCTATTACACACTCCAGGAAACACGAGGCTCACAGCCCACATCTGCCTGGCTCCAGAGGCCTGATTTCCCTCTTCTGTGCTGTGCTGCGGGTGAGAAGAAAACACAGCAACTGATACGTGAGTGGGCCCGATGCGGGCCTTCTGAGCCAGCTGGGGGCCTGCGAGGAGGCCCTCCTCCCACCCACGGCCTGCCCAGCCTGCCTTCCTCAGGAGTTGCCTCTGCTTAGCTTGCGCTGTGCCCCCAGACTCACAGGGCCTGACTTGCAGGAGCAGGCAGCTCCCCGCTCTGTGGCCTGGCCTAGCCAGGGACTTCAGGGACACAACCTGGCCCCTCCTAGGCCAGGAACACCTTGAGAGACTGATGCTCAATGACGTCTTGAGTTAATTGTTGGCTCAGTTTCAGTGGCGTAATGTTTTGCTGCGATCCTCCTGTCCAGGCCTAAGTACTGGGATTACAGGCCTGCACTTAAGCAGTACTGAATTATCACTTTTTTTGTTTTGTTTTGTTTGTTTTTGTGGGATTGGGATTGAACCCAGGGGCATTCTACCTCTGAGCTATACCCCCAGCCCTATTTTATTTTTTATGTTGAAACAGGGTCTCACTAAGTTGCTGGGGGTGGGGGGCTTGCCAACTTGCTGAGGCTGGCCTCGAACTTGTGATCCTCCTATCTCAGCCTTCTAAGTACTGTATATTACAGGCATGTACTACCACCAGCTTTGAATTATTTTTATTATTATTGTTGTTGTTGTTGTTGTTATTTTGTATGTATGATACTGGGGATTGAACCCAGGGGCGTTCTACCTCTGAACTACACCCCCAGCCCTTTTTTTATTCTGTATTTTGAAACGGGGTCTCACTAGGTTGCGGAGGACCTCACAAATTGCTGAGGCTGGCTATGAACCTGCGATGCTCCTGTCTCAGCCTCCCAAGTACTGGGATTACAAGTGTGCACCACCACACCTGGCTGAATTATTAATTTTATCCATTATTGAATCTCAGGAAGATCCTATAGACATTATTTTCTCCTGAAATCTCTACTGACGTCTGGATAGTAGACGTAAGGATAGATTTTATAAATAATGATAAGCGTGACTCAGAACCAATTTTTCCACATAGTATTGGTGGAATAACACCATTTGGGAATGAGCTGTTCCACCGATGAAAGTTTCCCAGCTGGGGTCAGAATTAGGACTCAGTAAGGGAATTTCAGAAGCGCTGGGAAAATATCAAGGTACCAGTGGGAGGAAATAAGCCATTGTTCCTTTAAAAAGCTTAGAAACCTCAATAATGAGAGGCTATGAAATAGTTCTTTTTTAGAACGGTAACTTCTTAACTTCTCAGCCCTCATAGTTCCAGGGGTCACTTGCAGAGAGCCCCGGGGCCACACCTGCCCCCCCGCACAGATTAGGGCCCGCTGCAGCTGTCTTCATTTGCAAGACTAAGGTGTAGCTGGAGAGGCGGTGGCTCTCAGCTGGGAGCCTCCTCCTCCCTCGGAATGGGCTGGCCTCTCGGATTAAGATGGCCATTGCAAGCCAGGCTCAGAAATTTGCAAGATGAGGCAGGTAACGATTTCCTGGGTTTTATGTGTTAGGCCTTCGGAGGTACGGAGCGGGAACCTCCCACAGGCCTGCCTCGAATTAGCCATCCCTTTTTACAATCAGCTCTGTTGAGGAGCTGCTACCCACACTGTGCAGCCACTCCACGGCCACTCCACTCCCGCCATGGGCACGCAAAGACGTTTGTAGAGTTTATGAATGCACGGGCCGATCTCTCCATGAGGATCACGGGGAACACACACGCTCTTTGGGACCTAGTGCTAGGCCCGCATTGCTCTGTGGGTTGGACTCATTTTTTTTTTTTTTTCTGTAAGGTGCACTGGTTTCGCAGAAAATACAATTAGGATCGTTCTTGTGTGTTCTCTCCAGGAAGGAAGTAGTATACTGCTCGTGAATGGTGGGCTAAATGAGGGAACCATTAAAAGGTTTTTAATAGACTTTTGAGCCAGAAGACATAAGGGACTCTAGTTATGTTGCCTTAATTGAGAAATATTTTGCAGGGCAAGGAGACTTAATCAAGTTCTCATTGCATGCCTAGCCAGGGACCGGGCTGAATGTTTCTTTAAGCAACTGGATAAAATAAATGCACATGGAAGACTTGTTCGTTGTGTGAGGATGCGTATGGTGGGCTCATCTCTCCCACGGGCGCCGGAGCATCGGATACTTGGTTTACAGTGTTGGGTTGAACGAAGGCTTCTGTTCTAATTTCTAATGAACTTTACCATCAGACTACTTGATCATGACTAAACCCAGGAACAATGCAAATGGAATTGCCCCCTGATGGGGAGGAATGGGCCCAGATGGCCCTTAAAAGGTGATAATTAGGAAATATAGCATATCTGAGTAGCTAGAAAGGGAGAAACTTGTTAAAGACAGTCAATCTGTTGGAAGCAATGGGCTTTCCCTTAATTATATGCATTTTCATTTAGAGTTGCTTTAAAGTAAGATTTTCCCCAGGAAAAATTATTAGTAGCTAAAACCATGCACATTTTTTTGTTTGTTTGTTTTGGCTACTGTTTCAGATTATTTTGAAAATTCTTTTCTTCATACATTTTTCGTTTTCCGGATCTGTGTAACAGACTTGCTGTGTATTTGGGGGCTTGGTTTAGGCTTTTTTTTTTTTTTTAGCTCTTATGCTGAAACAGTGGGGGAGTGATTAAAAGTGAGAAAAATATTGGTATATATGTGTAAACCAAGCTTTTAAAATTAAAATACTTGCAAGATATAACAGTCTGTGATTTCATATCCTTTGTAAGATTGCCTTAAATGTATTACTTTCTTGGCAGATACTTTTCAAATATATCATTGACATAATTACATAATTTTACGTAGGACAAGGGCCCATATATGCCAATGTATTGGTGCTAGGGATTGAACCCAGGGGAGTTCTACCTCTGAGCTACGCCCCCAGCCCTTTTTATTTTTCATTTTGAAACAGGGTGTCACTAAGCTGCTGAGGCTGGCCTGGAACCTGTGATCCTCCTGTCTCAGCTAACCAAATCAGCTAGCCAAGTATTCTGATTACAGGAGTGTGCCACCACGCCTGGCTAAGAATTATGTTTCTATCTGCATTAGCATGTTTGCATTTGCTAATGATACCACTCAATTGGCTTTGTGTGGGGGGGGGGTACTAGGGATTGAACCCAGAAGCATTCTACCTCCAACCTACACCCTCAGCCCTATTTTATGTTTGATTTTGAAACAGGGTCTTGCTTGCTGAGGCTGGCCTCCAACCTGCGATCCTCCTGTTTCAGCCTCCCAAGTACTGGGATTACAGGCATATGCCACCATGCCCAGCTCATTGGACTTTTATTTAACCAGAATTTTCTCTCTTTTTGTTTTGTATACAAACTTGGCATTGCTGTAAGAATACAAGTGAACCGGGAAGGAGAAAGGGGTGGCTTGAAGGGAGGGAAGAAATAAACTCATCCTGCCTCTTCCAGCTCCTGCCAGAATGGGGGATGGTAAAAAGGGCCTCTCCTGGGAGCTACAGCACCGTGCAAAAGCTGAGCTGCCAGAAACAACCCCCCCACCACACACCTTTTTTTTTTTTGGTGCTCAGGATTGAACTCAGGGACTATTCTACCTCAGAGCCACACCCCCAGACCTTTTTATTTTGAAACAGGGACTCCTAAAGTTGCTGAACCTGGCCTGGAACCTGCGGTCCTCCTAGCTCAGCCTCCCAAGTACTGGAATTTTCCCCATATTTGTTAAGTCAGAAAGCCAAATCACACTGAAGTGCTAAATGACATTATTCTGAATATTTTGGCAGTCGTCTTTTGGCAGATGAGACGCTTTCCTGAAATTACTCAACACCATCCTTCATCCTGACAGGAGCCAGTGGCACAGATGCACCTTTGGGACTGAGGCCAAGGTGACACCTGCCTTTTCCAGGTCTGCCCACTCGGGTTTGGAAGGACTCTCTGTAAAATCGGCCTCCCACCCCAACCATCGCCCCTCCCTTCCATAGGTACTGGACTGGTTGTAAGGTAGGCTCCCCAGTCTAGTGCTTGGGGCTTACTGCAACAAATTCACAGAGTATCGTCCTTCACACACAAATCTCTTAGAGAGTCCTTGACATTTTAAGCTTCATAATTGAGAAATGGTTCTAGTTCCTTCTCAGGAATCCAAAGATTCCAGAAGATTGCATACCAGGGCAGAATGGAGAGGCATCCTGCTGTCCTTTAGTAAGCTTCAGGGGGAGGGAGGCTCTGGGGCGAGCCAAGGGTACACGATTTGTAGGATGTTTTGAACTGTATCCTTGCAATTATTAACAGGTTGTTCCCAGTGAAGTGATCTGGCTCCAACTTCTCTAGCTACTGATGAAAAATGAAAATGATTTAGTGCAGGCATGCTAAAGTCAAGAGGGAAATGGGAGATAACAATTATTGCTATCTTTAGTTCATGATAAAGAACAAGGAATGCCTTAAATCCCAGGTGCCCAAACCGTATCTGTGAATGAAGATTATATTCAACGATTCCAACTTGAGTAATTGGCAAATAGACCCTAGCACCATGTTTAGCACCAGTTGTTTATTTACTATTATTTTCTAGATGCAACCTGCCTTGAAACCTTGAGAGTTGAATGTGTGTGTGTGGGGGAGTACTGGGGATTGAACCCAGGGTCATTCTACCTCTAAGCTCCACCCCCAGCCTTATTTTATTTTTTATTTAGAAACAGGATCTCACTAAGTTGCTGATGGTCTCACTAAGTTCCAGTTTCAGCCTCCCAAGTACTGGGATTACAGGTGTGCACCACCATGCCGGGCTTATAGTTGAATTTTTTTTTTTTTTTTTTTTAGCAGCGGAGGTAGTTGAAATTTTTTATCTCTCACAGAGAAAACTCTGAAGAGAAGACCAGCTTCAACTTTTTCAAGTGTCTTTTTTTTTTTAAATAAGAGCAACTAGAGCTGGCCCGTCCTGAAGGTAACTAATTCCCGATTGCTATAACAATATTGGGAATTTTGTTTAACAGCAAATGTAAAGAGTTGAAATGGCCCAGGAGGCCGATGGTGATTAAGTCTGCATTCCTCTTAGACTGTTTTATTAATTAGCTCTCTGGACTCAAATAGGTTAGTACTGAGAGCAGTAAATTGCATCCATTTGCAAGCTCTATGGACAGAATTTGCATGTGGCCTAAATGCTATCCACATTGTTGTGTTAAGTAGCATTTTATCTCTTCCAATGGTCCCCTGCCTCCTCCCCCACTCCCAGTGGAAAGTTTTATCCACTTTTCTTTCTGGAAGGGATGGTTGATTGCCAGTCACTTGGTCCTTGGCACCATCTTCTTTTTTCTTGCTAAATTTGCTTGTGCCTGGCCGTACCTGGCCAGCTTCTTCCTGTGTTCTGGTCGGCTAAGCATTCAGAGTTCTTTACTGCTTATTCACATGGTATGTTTTCAACTCTTGTCTTTGCTTTCAGCGCTGATTAAAAGGAAATCTAAAACAAGAGGAAGGTAGTTTGGGGTGCAGGTTTCTTCTCTCAAATTTTCCCTGGTTTCTCTGCCTCTCCACCTCAATCACCAACCTCCCCCATCCCTAATAGCATGGGAGTTTTTGTTTGTTTGTTTAACTTTAAAAGAGTTTTAGGAATCACACTAATACTTCATCACTTGGAAGGCCACAGAATTTGATGACTCCCCCCATCAATTGATGGACTCATCCCGGTTACACTTCTATGTGTCATTATGATTCGAGAATGTTCTGGAACCATCGCCCATCCAAGAATGCTGGTATTTAGACAGATTTTCCTGTCATTTATATGACTCCCAAGCACAACTCTTTGGAAATAATTAATATCAAACTTAACAGATGAAAATCTAGCATTTAATGAGATGGGCTGCTTTTCAATACATACTTTTCAATTCAACAGGGGGAATCTCATCTATTTTAAAAAATCATTAATCACATACTTCTGACATTTTCCCTTTCAGTTTCCTCAGGGGGAAAGAGTTATTTGAATAACAAACAAACAAACAAAAACCCCTCACCACAAGTAGCTGTCAACCTCCTACTTGAACAAAAGCTTTCCCTCATACTGAGACCTACAGTGTTCTGTTTAGTGGGAGGAGGCAGGGTGGTGTAGACACTATGTAGAAAGGCTTGGGTTAATAAGCACTTTCTGGAGTTAGTGTCTCTCCTGATTAACTCTTGGACTACTTGCTTTGAGTGGCTGACCTGCTCTCTGGCCCCCTCCAGAGAAGCCATCCAACATGGTCGCCTCTTCCACGGATGCCCCTCTGTGGGTGCACGGAAGGTAGACAGCATGGGCATTTGTAAGGTTTTCAAAGGAACCCAGAACAAAAAGCTTTAGCATTGCTTCTTGATTTCTTGAGCTACGGCACATTTTCTTAATGAATATCTAAACTGATGTAGAGTCGAATTGGCCATGCACAGTAGACACAAGTCTTCAATCCAAGTCAATTTATAGAGAAACTCTGAATTTGGGGGGAGAGTAGAAGCAGTGGGGATCAGAATTGCTCCCCCTTCTCTCTCTGTTGGAGCTTCCCAAGAGGGCTTCAGAGCCCCACGTTTAAAAACCAGGTGGGCGTGGTGGCGCATACTTGTAATCCCAGGATTTGGGAGGCTGAGACAGGAGGATTGCAGGTTCAAGACCAGCCTTAGCAACTTAGTGAGGCCTTCAGCAACTTAGCTAGACCTTGTTTCCAAATTAAAAATTTAAAAAATCCAGCTGGGGGTGTAACTCAGAGGTAGAATGCCCCCATAGGTTCAATCCCCAGTACCACACACAAACACACAAAATCATTTTAGCCAAGCACAGTGGTACACGCCTGTAATCCCAGTACTAGGGAAGCTGAGGCAGGAGGATCGCAGGTTCAAGGCCAGTACATGGTAAGTTAGTGAGACCCTGTTTCAAAATAAAATAACATAGGATGGGGATGTGGCTTAGAGGTAGAATGCCCCTGGGTTCACTCCCCAGTACCAACATAAATAAATGAATAAACAAGCAAATCACTTTATGTAATGAAATAGGACTATAAAGACATTCTTTCTTGAAAGTATTTATTTGATTAGGCCACATGAAATTGCCAATATTTGACCAATTTTGACCTCAATAGCATGGCCCTAGAGTACCAACATTGGTTCTAGTGGAATCATACCACCTGAGAGGAAATGGAGAGATGAGAAAGCCTGAGAATTAGACTGTATGTGCCTCGTGAGCCAATATCAACCTCCTGCAGTCCCCTGGCGAGTCCTCTGCATGTACTGTGGTTCTAGGAACAAAGAGATAGAAGACATAGTCACCACCCCCAAATGGCTCCCAGCGTAAAGGACAAATAAGTACAGGACCACCATGTGATGAAACGGAGCCCAGGGGTGGTAGGACGCACAGCAGAGGGCCTGGGACCCGAAAACCCTGCTGCACACACTCCAGAGTCCCTGTTTTTTTTTTTTTTTTTGTGTGTGTGTGTGTGTATGTGTGTGGTCCTGGGGATTGAACCCAGGGGCATTCTATCTCTGAGATACACCCCCAGCCCTATTTTATTTTATTTTTTTGAAATAGTGTTTCGCTAAGTTGATGAGAGTCTCACTACTTGCTGAGGCTGTCCTCGAACCTGCGATCCTCCTGTCTCTGCCTCCCAAGTACTGGGATTACAAGCATGCACCACCACTCACCACCACGCCTGGCTCACATTTTTTTTAAGTATACAATTCACTGTTTTTTAATCTGTTCACAAAATTGTGCAGTGGTCATCATGGTCTAATTCTAGAACGTTTTTCACGCTCCCCAAAGCCCCCCGTTCTCATTGGCATCCACTCCCAAGTCCCTGTCTTCCCTTCCTCTGACAGTCACTAATCGACTTCCTGGGTCTGTGGATTTGCCTGTTGGACATTTCATATAAATGGTACAGAGCCGTGGCCTTTTGTATCTGGCTCATTTTACTTAGCCTTACGTCTCCAAGGGTCATCCAGGTTATAGCACGTGTCAAGACTTCATTCCTTTTTATAACCCAAGAGTATTCTATTTTAGAAATATTCCATATTTTGCTTATCCATTCATCTAATGATGAATGCTTGGGATGTTTCTGCATTTTGGCCATTATGTATAAGTTTTTGTGTACAAAGTTTGTGTGCAAGTTATGGGTTGGACTACGTTTTCGTTTTCCTTGGGTATGCAGGGAGGAGTAGAATTGTGGGGTTACATGGTAACTCTCTTGCACATCTTGAGGAAGTGGGATGCAGCATTTCACATCCAGATTACAAAACTAATTATGAAGTGGCTCTAGTTCATTGTCATTAGGCTGTCTGTTCCACTCGGTATCATTCTTGTTCATCTTTGTATCCCCCTCCGTTCAGCCCCCACTGAGGCACACAGTAGGTCCTCAGAAAACTCTAAGGGTTGCAAATGACCAATGCAATATCCTGCTGCCCTTGAAATCACCAACATTAGCTGGGCGTGGTGGTGCACACCTGTAATCCCAGTACTTAGGAGGCTGAGACAGGAGGGTCGCAGGTTCGCGGCCAGCCTCAGCAATTTAGTGAGACTCTCAGCAACTTAGTGAGACCCTATTTCCAAACAAAAAATAAAATAAGGCTGGGGGTATAGCTCAGAGGTAGAATGCCCCTGGGTTCAATCCCCAGCACCAAAAGAAAAAAAGAAAAGAAAGAAAGAACCAACATACATTTGTGTCTCTTTCTCTCTCTGCTGTGATAAGTGACAGCTTTTCTGGAAGAGCCTTCCAGCTGGGAGCAGACCCTCCTTGTCTGCTGTGGGGCCTTCGCCAGGATCCAGGCGTCCTCGTCCCCAGGGCAGCAATTGCTGGACCCACTCTGGTTTATGCAGACCCTTCAGGAGAGACTATTTAATTTAATTTATGTATTCATTTTGGTACTGGAGGTAGAACCCAGGGGTGTTCTACCTCTGAGCTAAACCCCCAGCCCCATTTTATTTTTGATTTTGAAACAGGGTCTCGCTAAGTTGCTGAGGCTGGCCACAAACCTACGATCCTCCTGTCTCAGCTTCCCAAGTATTGGGATTACAAGCATGCACCACCATGCCCGGCTCTAGATTAATTAATTAATTAATTAATTTTGGTACTGGTGATTGAACCCAGGGGTGTTCTACCTATGAGGTATACCCCCGGCCCTATTTTATTTTTTATTTTGAAACTGGATCCCACTAAGTTGTGGGGGGTCTTGCTAAATTGCTGAGGCTGGCTATGAACCTGCAATCCTCTGTCTCAGGCTTCCAGTGCTGGGATTACAGGCGTGTGCCACCATGCCCTGCTAGGAGAGATTATTTTAAGCACCATTGAAACCCAAACTGAGGCTGGGCAGGTGGAAACACCAGCATTTGGGGGCACGCTCCCTGTTCGACATGGTTCAGCAATAACTCAGGCTTCTGCTTTGGGGGGATTTGGAAGCAGGGCACTAAGATAGCAAGCCCGGCTTTGGCTTGGGAACATTGTGCAGAAGGTTTAAAAAAGATTACTTTAAGACTCTCAGAAGGCCGGAGCAGCATCTCTCTGATTTATTCTGCCTCTTCTTCACAGCCTGTGATTTGAACGTGTGTCTCGGGTTGGATTTAAGAGACAGAGCTTGCCTCTGCGGAATTGGCCACCTTTGATGTCACAATACCGAGGAGGGGAGGACAGATGGAACAAAACTCGTAATTGCCTAAATTTACAATAGGTTCCCAGCAGCAGCCAGCACAAAAGAAATGTTAATGCAATAAACTGTAAATGGAAGGAAGCTAAGCAGGATTTATGGCCGTGCAAACCTCGGTCGAGGCAGTGGGACCTCCTTCCTTCATTGGTGAAGCGTTTTAATGGCCACGGTAGAACTGAGCTTTTTTTTTTTTTTTTTTTTTTTTGGTACTGGGGATCGAACCCAGAGGCATTCTACCTCCAAGCTACACCCCCAGCCCTTTTTTATTTTTTATTTTGGACCAGGGTCTTGCTAGGTTGCTGAGGCTGTCCTCCAACCTGCGATCCTCCTGTCTCATCCTCCCAAGTACCAGGATTACAGGCATGCACCACCTCACCCTGCTGAACTGAGCTCATTTGAAAGTGGGCAACCACTCCGTGTCCTCCCTCCCTTCTCTGTCCTGCACCCCCTCCAAAAACCAATTGCTATGAAACCTGGGAAATCGGACAGAACACTTGCAGGAAAATGTCGAGGGCCGGGCCTAAAAGTCTGGCGGCGTCCAGAGCACAGGTGCCCTGTGAGCAGGCCTGCCATACCGCGGAAACCCAAGCACGTTTTCCTCCCACTGGTCTACGAGGGGGCCTACGGCAGACAGAGGAGCCTGCCACAGCGTTTCCTATTGCAGCCACGAAGGGAGACTGCAGCATGGCGTTCGCCTGTCAGACCCCTGCCCCTCCACCAGGGGCGCTGCTGTAAAGGGCTGGTCTCCACTCCTGGGTTCCTGCGGGCTCCATCTCCAGCCATACCCTTACCTGGCTTCAGGTGTGGATTGTGTCCTTGGCCAGTCTACTGGCCTCTTTGGGTTGTTAATTAGCTGAGGAATACAGTCTAAAGGGAAAATGCTTTTGCACGTCTGCATGCCTTGGTTCCACACTGTGAGGGGCTCCATGTATTAACATGGTTTAGAAACCCCGACCTCGCCGCCTTTCCCAGTTTAGGCCTGTTTAAAAGGTTTTAAACGTAGATATCTGGGGCCATAACTTAACTTTCATAACTTTTATGGGGCCATAACTTTAACTTTCAAGTTAAGTTATGGCCCCAGATATCTACGTTTATTTTTCGGAGGTTTCTACAGACCCAGGCCTAATATAATGTGTGTATGTATAACAGACATATTATGTGTGTATGTATACTATGTGAATGTTAATATGTATATGTGTAATATGTAAATGTATAATATATATAATATAATAACACATAGATTAAAAGCATACCTGCACATCAGTTGGCTAAATGTGGGGGATTTTTTTGCCCTTTGGAAGCTGAGGAAGAGAACTCCTTGGGAGGAAAGTAATATCTGTACCTTTCAGGGACAGGCGAATAACTGTTGGGGAGGCCAATGGGCAAAAAGTGTGGAGATCGGAGCAACAGCTGCCAGCAAGTTGCTAAGGCCTCAGTCTCAGGTCTCAGCTACACAAGGAGAGTCACATGACTTAGGTGGCCACAAGTCACCTCTTGTTCTAGAATTCCAGAATTTTTTTTTTTTTTGCAATACTGGGGATGGAAGCCAGGGGTGCTCTACAACTGATCTACCCTTTCTTCCTTCCTTCCTCTCTCTCTCCCTCCCTCCCTCCCTCCCTCCCTTCCTTCCTCCTTCCCTCCCTCCCTTCCTCTCTCTATCTCTCTCTCTTTCTCTTTCTTGAACCCAGGGGCATTCTACTTCACAGCTATACCTCCTGCCCTTTTTATTTTTTATTTTGTAACAGGGACTCACTAAGATGCTAAGGCTGGCCTTAATCCTGTGATCCTCCTGTCTCAGCCTCTTGAGTACTGGGATTATAGGCATGCATAACTGTTCCTCGCTCCCTTTTTATTTCTTATTTTGAGACAGGGTCTCACTAAGTTGCCCAGGCTGTCCTCAAACTTGAGATCCTCCTGCCTCAGCCTCCCAAGTCACTGGAATTACAAGCATGCACTACTGCACCTGGCCAGAATTCTAATGTTAAACATCAAATAGAAGCCAGGGGTGGTGGCGCACGCCTGTACTCCCAGTACTTGGAGGTGCTGAGACAAGAGGATCACAGGTTCCAGAACAGCCTCAGCAACATAGTGAGACTTTCAACAACCTAATGAGACCCTATTTCAAAATAAAAAATAAAATAGGGCTGGAGGTATAGCTCTGAGGTAGAACATCCCTGGGTTCAATCCCCCCCAGTAACACACACACACACACACACACACACACACACACACACACACACGTGTATTTTAAAGTTCCTGCCACCATTTCAAATGCTACACAAGAGCATCTTCAAATTGGGTTGTACAGGAACATATTCTTGGGTCCCTTTCTTCTATAGAAGGGATCAGCTCATTTTGTAAGTAAGAGAAGTTTTCTTTTCTTCATCTATTGCAATGTTCATGGCTGATACCCTGTAGATAAGACAGATAAAATAGAGAAGATCATACTTTTTAATTTAATACTAGTTTTACATGACACAGGAGCCCTCAGAAATAAAGATTCAAAGACCCAGGGAAACTGTGTGTTTTCCTGGACAGTTGTGCAGAAGTATGCGTGAGAGAAAAAAGGTATGATCTAATGGTTATAAATGGAGGGCCTAGCAAGCCTGCTTATTCAGATTCTTCTTGGGGTTCCTGTATGACATTTCTTCCCTCTGGATACAGGGCAGGACACACACCTGTCACATGAAGATTTTCCAGGGAGGAGGGAGAAGATTAGACATGACCTTTCTAGCCAGGTACAATGGCACATGTCTGTAATCCCAGTACTTGGGAGGCTGAGACAGGAGGATTGGAGGTTCGAGGTTAGCCTCATCAGCTTAGTGAGGCCCTCTGCAACTAAGTGAGACCCTGTTTCAAAATAAAAAATAAAATAGAACTGCAGGTATAGCTCAGAGGCAGAATGCCCCAGGGTTCAATCCCCAGTACCACAAAAATTAATTAATTAATTAATAAGAGTTACACATGCTTAAATCTCTACTTTTTTCCACAAAGGTACACCTATATTTCATAACCTACTGTTTCTTTTGACCATATCTTCTCTGGGTTTTATTGTGGAACTCTTACTTTTCTGTGTATCTCTGCTGCTGGTACAGTTACTTTTCCAAATCCAGGGCATGCTAGGCAAACACTCTGATCTACACCCCCAAAACTCCCCCTTTATTAAATTTTTTTTTTTTTTTTTTTTGCGGGTACCGGGGATTGAACGCAGGGGCGTTCTACCTCCGCGCCACGCCCCCGGCCCTATTTTTTCTATGCTTTATTTTTGAAACCGGGTCTCACGAAGTTGCGGAGGGCCTCGCTAGGTAGAGAGAGAGAGAGAGAGAGAGAGAGAGAGAGATTGATTGCACGCGCATGCGCGCTGAGGCTGGCCGCGAACCTGGATCCTCCGGTCTCCACCTCCCAAAGTACTGGGATTACAAGCGTGCGCCACCACGCCCGGCTCCCTTTATTAAATTTTTAAAAAATTTTTGAGACAGGGTCTTGCTAAATTGCTGAGGCTGGCCTTGAACTTGAGGTCCTCCTACCTCAGTCTCCCAAGTAGCTGGGATTACAGGCATGTGCCACTCCCCCTAGGTGTCTCTGGCTCCCAGTTTCCTCTTACTTGTGTCCCCTTTGTGCTAATGTTGGCTGGGCACCAGGTCATCAGGACACGGGGTCAACAGGTATATTTGGCCCCATGCATGTGGTTGCATGGTAATAGGAAAGAGGTTAGTTAAGGTTAATGTGAACCAGGCATGCTGGCACATGCCTGTAATCTCAGTACTTGGGAGGCTGAGACAGGAGGACCGCAGGTTCGAGACCAGCCTCAGCAACTTAGTAAGACCCTCAGCAACTCAACAAGAACCTCAGCAACATGGCAAGACCCTATTTCAAAATAAAAAATAGAAAGAGCCGGGCATGGTGGTGCACGCTTGTAATCCCAGTACTTGGGAGGCTGCGACAGGGGGATCACAGGTTCACAGCCAGCCTCAGCTACTTAGTGAGGCCCTCCACAACTAAGTGAGACCCTGTTTCAAAATAATGAAAAATCTGGCTGGGGGTGTAGCTCGGAGGTAGAATGCCCCTGGGTTCCATCCCCAGCATCACACACACACACACACACACACACACACACACAC
>PVJS01015680.1:0-11130 GCA_004027185.1 Glis glis | reverse complement strand
AAGAATAAAATTAGGGTTGGGGGTATAGCTCGGATGTAAAATGCCCCTAGGGGTTCAATACCCAATACCACAAATAAGTAAATAAATAAATAAATATCCTGTTCTTTAGGGCAAAAATGAAATAGTCATTGGTCTCCAGAAGTTTCCAGGCCCTGGTCCAGCATCATGGAAGACTGTAGGACCGCTCTTAACCTAGTCTCTTGCACATGGACAAGAACCTTCTTCCCTTTGTCTTTTCTCAGCTGGAAAGGTGCGTTCCTCCTCGCCAGTGTTTAATCCCAGTACTTGGGAGGCTGAGACAGGAGGGTCGCAGGTTCGCGGCCAACCTCAGCAACTTAGTGAGGCCTTCAGCAACTTAGTGAGACCCTGTTTCCAAATAAAAAATAAAATAGGCCTGGGGGGTGTAGCTCACAGGCAGAAGACCCCTGGGTTTAGTCCCCAGCACCACACACACAAAAAAAATAAAATAGTAAAATAAAATAAGATAAAATTTGAGAGCTAGCTGAGCATGGGAGTACTTCCAGTACTTGGAAGGCTGAGATAGGAGGATCACAGGTTGGAGGCCAGCTTCAGCAATTTAGCAAATCCCTCAACAACTTAGTGAGATCCTGATTCAGAATAATAATAAAATTGGGCTGGGGGTGTAGCTCAGAGGCAGAATGCCCCTGGGTTCAACCCCCAGCACCAAAAAGAAAAAAAAAAAGAGGACTAGGAAATTGGCAGCTAGTTCTTTGTGCTTGTTGATTGACAGGCGGTGCTACAGTGAGGTTTTCAGCAGGGGACCTCCACAAAGCAGGGACTGTAGGGTGCCCTTGGGTCCTTGTGTTTCTCAGAGAGGAATCTTCTCCTCCCCTCCCCCCAGAGTCAGGGGATAGAAACTGGATGCCAGTGTTCCAGAAGCCAAGGTGTGGAGGAGCCTGGGGAATCCATTCCTACCCTGTGCTGACTTTCTTTATTTCTGCTTTTTTTTTTTTCTTGGTACTGGTGATTGAACCCCAGGGTGTTCTCCCTCTGAGCTACACCCCCAGCCCTATTGTATTTTTTCTTTTGAAACGGTATTGCTAGGTTGCTGAGAGTCTCACTAAGTGGCTGAGGCTGGGTGTGAACCTGCGATCCTCCTGTCTCAGCCTGGGGTTACAGGTGTGCGCCACCACGCTGGCTTATTTCTGGTTTTGACTACCCCTCCCTGTTGCTCTGTTTTGCATGTGTGAGCTGGAAGCTCAGTTCCTCCAGTGACTTTACTTCCTTTACCCCATTAGAGTGGGGAGGTTGGTAGCGGGCATGGTGGTACGCGCCTCTGTTCCCAGTTCTTAGGAGGCTGAGACAGGAGGATCAAAGATTTGAGGCTAGCTGCGGTTAACTTATCAAGACCCTGTTTCAAAATAAAAAATGGGTAGGAGTGTAGTTTGGAGGTAGAATGCCTCTGGGTTCAATATCTAGTATCAAAAAAATTTTTTTTTAAAGATATAACAAGCCGGGTGTGGTGGCACACCCTTGTAATCCCGGTACTTGGGAGGCTGAAACAGGAGAATCACAGGTTTGAAGCCAGCCTCAGCTACTTAGTGAGGCCCTCCACAACTTAGTGAGATCTTGTTTCCAAATAAAAAATAAAACAGAGCTGGGGGTGTAGCTCAGAGGTAGAATGGCCCTGGGTTCAATCCTCAGTACCCCCCCACCCACACACACAAAAAGGGCTGGGGGTGTAGCTCAGAGGTAGAACACCCCTGGGTTCAGTCCCTAGTACCAAAAAGGAAAAAAAAAAATAAGGGAGGTTGGTGGAGGCAGGGTCTAAGTGGTCTTTCTCTTTTTGTTTTTTCTGGTACCCGTGTTGAACCCAGGGGCATTCTACCTCCAAGCTACACCTGCAGCCCTATTTTATTTTTTACTTTTATTTTTATTTTGTTTTATTTTATTTTTTGCGGTACCGGGGATTGAACGCAGGGGTGTTCTACCTCCGCGCTACACCCCCAGCCCTATTTTTTTATACTTTATTTTGAAACTGGGTCTCACGAAGTTGCGGAGGGCCTCACTAAGGAGAGAGAGAGAGAGAGAGAGAGAGAGCTGAGGCTGGCCGCGAACCCGGATCTTCCAGTCTCCGCCTCCCAAAGTACTGGGATTACAAGCGTGCGCCACCACGCCCAGCATATTTTTATTTTTTAGTATTATTATTATATTGAGTTACTGGGGATTGAACCCAGGGACAGTCTACCTCTGAGCTATACCCCCAGCCCTATTTTTTTAATTCGTTATTTTGAAACAGGGTCTCACTAAGTTGCAGAGGGCCTCACTAAGTAGCTGAGGCTGGCCGCAAACCTGTGATCCTCCTGTCTCAGCCTCCCAAGTACTGAGATTACAAGCGTGTGCCACCACTCCTGGCTTATTTTTTTATTTTTAATTTTTATTTTTTTAGGTACCCAGATTGAATTCAGGGGCATTCTACCTCTGAGCTATACCCCCAGCCCAATTTTTTATTCTTTATTTTGAAACAGGGTTTCACTAAGTTGCGGAGGGTCTCACTAAGTAGCTGAGGCTGACCGCGAACCTGCGATCCTCCTGTCTTAGTCTCCCAAGTACTGGGATTACAGGTGTGCGCCACCACGCCTGGCTTTTTTTATTTTTTAATTTTGAGACAGGGTCTCACTAAATTGCAGACGGCCTCATGAAGTTGCTGAGGCTGGCTGTGAACCTGCTATCTTCCTGTCTCAGCCTCCCAAATACTGGGATTACAGGCATGTGCCACCATGCCTAGCTATTTTTTATTTTTGAAATAGGATCTCACTAAGTTGCAGAGGGCCTCACTAAGTTAAGCCTGGCCATGAACCTGCGATCCTCCTGTCTCAGCCTCGCCCAGCACTGGGATATCAGGTGTGGGCCACAGCGACTGGCTCTAAGTGCTGTTTATACAGTTTTTCAAAAAATCCTTTTTTTTCCACCTATAATCCTGCTGTCAGAGGTGTCAGGCACCTCCAGTTCCTAAGCTTTTCCAAACTTCTGCTGTGAATAAGCTTGATTCTTTTTTTTTTTTTTTTGATACTAGGGATGGAACCCAGGGGCATTCTACTTCCAAGCTATACCCCCAGCCCTGTTTTATGTTTTATCTGGAAACAGGGTCTCACTAAGCTGCAGAGGGCCTCACTAAGTAGCTAAGGCTGGCTGCAAACCTGCAATCCTCCTGTCTCAGCCTCCCACGTCCTGGGATTACAAGCGTGCGCCACCAGGCCCAGCTGGCTTGATTCCTTTGGGTTTGTATCTCTCATGGGCTCCAGTGCCACGGGCAGTTTGTAGCTGTTCACCTGTTGCTTTGGTTTGGTTTGGTTTGGTTTGGTTTGGTTTGGTTTGGTTTGATTTGGTGACTGGTCTCTTTATGTTGCCCAGGATGGTCTCAACTCTTGGCCTCAAGGGGTCTTCCCGCTTCCGCTGGCTGGGACTACAGGTGTGCGCCACCTTGCCTGGCTTGCCCCTGCTCCTGAAAACTTCATTGAAATCAAGGTTGAAGACTATTCTTCCTGAATACTTTGCAAATATTATTCCATTATTTTGGGGTTTACTTTGCTGCAGCAGCAGCAACAACAACACAGACTTCAATTCTGTGTTCTGTAGCTCCACACCTATGTGTTTGGGTTCTGATTTTGAAGACGTAGACACGCAGCTCATGAATGTGCTTCTTCAAGCTGAGAACTTGAAGATTCCTTCGGTCTGAAAAGGTCTCAGCTCTTAACCCTCATTCTTGCTATTCTCTCCTTAGCGTTGGCTGTAATGGCTCGTGCTGCCCTCTGTTTCTGCACGGCTTCCGTCTCCCGACTCGCTGGACCACGCATGCTCTCTACGATGCACCTGCATCCACTCCACAGTTCATGAATGCCTGTGTCAGATATGTCTAATCTACTGTTTCACTTATTAATTTCAGTGACTCTATCACCTTCTCCTCCTCTTCCTCCTCCTCCTTTTCTTCTCCCTTTTCTCCTTCTCCTCCTCTTCCTTCCTCCTCCTCCCCCCTCCTCCTCCTTCTCTTCCTTTTGTAATACTGGGGGGATTGAACCCAGGGCCTTGCACATGCTAGGCAGGTGCTGTGCTACTACTGACCTACATCCCCATCCTCATTTATGTATGTATATATGTATGTATGTATGTATGTATGTATGTATATATTTGTGGTCCTGGGGATTGAACCCAGGGGCATTCTACCTCTGAGCTATACCCCTAGCCCTATTTTTTATTCTTTATTTTGAAACAGGGTCTCACTAAGTTGTGGAGGGCATCACTAAGTAGCTAAGGCTGGCCTGCGATCTTCCTGTCTCAGCCTCCCAAGTACTGGGATTAAAAGCGTGCGCCACCATGCCTGGCTTATTTTTTATTTTGAGACAGGGTCTCACTGAGTTGCCCAGGCTGGCCTTGAACTTGTAATCCTCCTGCTTCAACTTCCCAAGTAGCCAGGATTATAGGCATGTGCCACCACACCGGCCTATTTTTTCCTTCTTTTTTTTTTCGGTGGTACTGGGGATTGAACCCAAGGTCATTCTATCTCTGAGCTACACCCCCAGCCCCTTTTATTATTGTTTTGAAGCAGGGTCTTGCTAGGTTGCTGAGTCTTGCTACTTGTTGAGGCTGTCCTCGAACCTCCAATCCTCCTGTCTCAGCCTCCCAAGTACTGAGATTATAGGCATGTTCCACCACGCTGCGCTAAATTATCTAATATTTCTGTGTGTTTTTTTTTTTCTTTTTGTGGTACTGAGGATTGAGCCCAGGGGTTCTCTATCACTGAGCTACCCACCCCCAGCCTTTGTACTTTTTTGGGGGGGTACTGGGAATTGAACACAGAGGCATTCAACTTCCAAGCTACACCCCCAGCCCTTTTTATTTTTTATTTTGAAACAGGGTTTTGCTAAGCTGCTGAAGGTCTCACTAAGTTGCTATGGCTAGCCTCAAACCTGTGATCCTCTTGTCTTGGCCTCCCAAGTCCTGGGATGACAAGCGTGCGCCACCACCCTTGGCCCTGTACTTTTTATTCTGAGACAGGGTCTCAGTTGCTGAGGTGAACTTGCGATCCTCCTGCCTCAGCCTCCTGAGTCACTGGGATACAGACATGCACCACCAAGCCCGGCTGCTTCTGTGTGTCTTCAGCGGGTGTGGGTCTACATCAACCCAGTCTCCCCTAAACTTTGTTCATCTTTGTACTCTTGGCCCAGAGCAGTATATGCCAGATGCTGGGTGAATGAATGAATGAATGAATGAATGAAATTTCCACTTCTGGAAGCAAATGGATGCAGTATTCCAGTGAGTAAACCCCCTGTTTCTCCAGGAGCACTGGAACAAGCAGAATTTGCTTTTTAAGCCAAATGTGGTGCTGCTCACCTATAATTCCAGTACTTGGGGGGCTGGGATAGGAGGATTGTAGGTTCAAGGCCAGCCTCAGCAATTTAGCAAGACCATCAGCAACTTAGCAAGACTCTTAAAAAAAGGGGGGGGACTGGGGTTGTAGTTTAGCAGTAGGATACCCTTGGTTTCAATCCCCAGTACCAAAAGAAGGAGGAAGAGGAGGAGGAGGAGGAGGAGGAGGAGGAGAAGACTTACTTTTCTGAGGATATAAGTGAAGAAAGTTCTTTAAACCCTGGAACAATAGGACCCCCCACCCGTTTGTGTGTGTGTGTGTGTGGTACTGGGGATTAAACCCAGTGACATTCTACCTTCGAGCTACACCCCCTGCCCTATTTTTTATTTGGAAATAGGGTCTTGCTAAGTTGCAGAGAGGCTCACTAAGTTGCTGAGGCTGGCTTCGAACCTGCGATCCTCCTGTCTCAGCCTCCCAAGTACTGGGATTACAGGCATGCGCTACCACGCCCGGCTAGCTCCAGCCCTTTTTAAAAACATATTTATTTTAAAATTTGAAACAAATACAAAATAAAAAAAATAAAATTTGAAACAGAGTCTCGCTAAGTTGCTTGTTAAAGGTGTCACTAAGTTGCTGAGACTGGCCTCAAACCTGCAGTCCTCCTGTCTCAACCTCCCATGTCCTGGGGTTACAGGCATGTACCACCACGCCCGGCTTGCAATAGAGCCCTTTAACTGCCTGCACTGCTTGGTATATGAAGGTGGACTGGTGAGGGAGTTGCCACAACATTTGCTAGTGGCTTCCCACCGCCTCATTCCCTAGAGGAAGGATTAAAGGATCCCAGCAAACAGGACACTAGGCCTGTTGCCATTGTCCCCCTTACTTTTTTAGGAAAGTGTCCCTTTGATGAGCTATAGCCTCGGGCTCTTGTCTTACATTTTACATCAGCTGCCGCCTGTCTGAGGCTGGTTATTGATGCCGCGCCCTGTTTTAATTCACACTTCTCTGCTAATCAATTACAGCGTTTATCCATTAATCAGGCATCCCGACAGGGTCAATAACTGCTTTTGGGGTCTTGTACGAGGCTGCCCCTTATCAAGCGGAGGGCTAAGGCTCAGGAGAGAGGGAGCTTTAACCCACGGTGTGACTTTCCCAGGCTGGTGGACTTCCGGAGCAATAAACATCTAGTGGGGCTTTCGTACGGTGGGTTTTAATATGTTTGGTTGGTGGGATTTTCTCACTGAACACTTCATTAGCAGGGCTCAACGTTAGTGAAGTGTGGACAGCTGCGCCTCTGTTTAAGAAAAACAGAAACATCCAAAGGTAATTATTCCCATCCTATAGCCGTGACTGCGATCACCTCAAAGTCCCACTCAGCCATGAGCTTTTTTTCATTCAGATGAAATATTTAAAAACAATATCTTCTTCACATTAGGGTTTGAGAGTAAAAAAAAACTTAAAGCCAAAAGGTTTTGGAGCTGCTGTGAGGTGAAAATCAATCCAAACATCTCTATAATTATAATGTGAGTCAAGAGGAAAATATTTTATAAACAATTGCTGTCTCTCTAAATAAACTTCCTGAAAGCCATTTGTGGTGACACACGCCTGTAGTCTCAGGACTTGGGAGGCTAAGACAGGAGGATCGCAGGTTTGAGGCCAGCCTCAGCAACTTAGTGACACCCTTAGCAAGCAACTTAGCGAGACTCTGTTTCAAATTTTATTTTTTTATTTTGTATTTGTTTCAACTTTTAAAATAAATATATTTTTTAAAAGGGCTGGAGCTAGCGGGGCGTGGTAGTACACGCCTGTAATCCCAGTACTTGGGAGACTGAGACAGGCGGATCGCAAGTTGGAGGACAGCCTCAGCAATTTAGTGAGACCTTGTTTCCAAATAAAAAATAAAAAAAGGGCTGGGGGTGTAGCTCTTGGTTCAATCCCCAGTACCTACCACAAAAAATAAATAAATGAATAAAAAGATCTGGGAGTGTAGCTTGGAGGTAGAAGAATGCTCCTGTGTTTAACCCCCAGTACTACTACTACGAATACTACTAATTTTTTTTTTTTTACAGTACTGGGCATTGAACTCAGGGGCATTCTACCTCTAAGCTACACCCCAGCCCTATTTTTTTTATTCTTTATTTTGAAGCAGGGTCTCACTAAGTTGTGGAGGGCCTCTCTAACTAGTTGATACTGGCCGCCAACCCGGATCCTCCGGTCTACGCCTCCCAAGTACTGGGATTACAAGTGTGCGCCACCACGCCTGGCTCCTCCTCCTCCTCCTCCTCCTCCTCCTCCTCCTACTACTACTAGTTATAATTATAAACAAACTTGCCTAGGCTCATCTTTCACATGGTGTGATTTAAACCTCCATGTCCACGGTCCCAGGCACACACATTTTCAGTACCCCTTAGCCTTTATGATCTGTTAGCACATACTCAGATGTCGTGAAGTGTCACAATAATGAAAACTTTCCGTGGGGCCCGAGAGAGTGAGCCGGGGCGCCAGGTCCAGCCGCAGCCCGTGTGCATCGCGCGTGTGTTAAGTCACCCTGCCTCACCACAGCTCCAGGTTTCGGTGGTCTTTTTTTTTTTTATGACAGATGTACCGACGTTTAATTGTTTTTCACCGAGGGTGGAGAGAAAAGACACTTGTATAGATTTTTCAATTCTCCTACGTGTCACTTAGCTGTCCCCGCCATTGTCCCCGCGCCTTTCTCTCATCCTTTTCGCCGCAATGAGTTGTGTCATTCCTCATGGTCAGCACTTTTGTGGTCTTTGTTTTTTGCTTTACCTCAGAAGTCCATCTTTGCTTTCATCTCCTTCCCCGTTCATGCATGAGGGAACACTTGTGCCCTGTTGTGGGGATGTTCCGCTGGGTTTCAAACAGTAGGGTTTCTTTTGATTCTCCTCTGGGTAGTACAATACGGCTGAATGTCTGTGGCAGAATGCGCTCGCTAATATGCCAGGTTATTTGGTTTCTAAGAAGTCAATAAAAATACTCCATCGAGGCTCAGCCCGTGCCTTCCCTTTTCCCTTGCTTGCTCTTCGAGGCTGCGGCGATAAATCTGTTTGTTTGTTTCTGATCGTAAAATATAATTTTGCATATTAAATCAACAAACACTTAGAGGAAAACGTTTGTGGCGGGGGAGGATTTTCGCACTCGTGGTTGGCAGCAGCATCCTCCCTTCCGAGCTGAGGAACCACGGCCAGGGCTAATTAATGGCAGCCACGCTCGGAGGAGGAGATGGAGAAAGGAGTGGATCCCACGTTGGCCTTGGCCAAACTTTCTGGTGTCAGAAATGAGGGGCGCGTGTCTGCGTTTAGAGGGATTCTGCTCTGCAGTGTTTATCCAGGCCTGTCTTGCTCCGTTCCTGTTTTGGGGGATGCCCAGGATGGGAAGAGCCTCCCTCGTTTTAAACGCAGACTCCAAGACCAGCAGAACACAAAAGGCTAAAGAGAGAAAAAGCTGAGATGTCTTAAGACACTTTGTTTTCACATTCAAGAACAATCTTGAAAATCCTCCTTAATGAGGTCATAAAAGAAAAAAATGGAGCAAGAGTTCCTTGTGTCCCTCGCTAGGGCGTGTCCTCAGGGTCACTCGCCACCAGCGTCCTATTTAAAAAGGGATTGGGGTGGTTCAATCGAGCATTGCATTAGGAGAGAGACTTTGATTAATTCTTTCTCTTCTCTTTTGTGGGACAGATAATTTCAGTAAACGTGTGATATTCTCCTCTTAGCCCTGGCTGAGGCTTCAAGTTCTGGGTGCGTCCTGCTGAGTATTAGCATTTCTGGGGCCTCATGGGCTTGGTGAGCAAGAGTGCAGGTCGGGGACGCTCTCTAATCCTTGACGCGCCAGGCTGCTCTTGGAACAGGACGGTTAGCTGGGATCCGCACTGGGGAAAGAGCCCGTTCTGGAGTTGGTGGCCGAAACAAAACGTTGATGTGAAAAAAACAAAAAGACCCAAGAGTAAGAAAGAGAGTGATATTCTGTGGGGAACATGTCTAGAGGGTGTGGAGCTGCCTCTGGCTCAGAGACTCACAGCTCCGGGGAGTTTCGGGGACTCTCTCCAGGGGAACAAAAGCCAGAAAGGGGACGGAGGTTGACAATGAGTACTTTCACTGGGCGGCTGTGGAGAGCCGAAGCTTGCCCAGGGCGGCAGGATCAGGTAGGAAACTGGCTTCTATTATCATTCGGTTTCTTGTATTTACCAGCTGTTTGGTTGGATGGGAGGGACATGTTTGCACCATTCTGTAGACTCTGGTCCTTTGTTCTAGAGGCGGGTTAAGGGATAAAGTGCTTGGTTAAAAATCTTGGTCACATACCCATTGTATTTTAAAAGCTGATTTCGGGAAATGTGTATAATGTCTGTTTATCTCAAATGCGAGGTCTGTTTGGTATCCATACATTTATGTGCCATTGAAAAGTTGGATTTGGGGGCCTGGGGTGTGTAGCTCAGTGGTAGAGCCCTTGCCTACTATGGGCAAGGCCCTGGGTTCAGCCCCCCACACTGCAAACAGAAAAGAGAAAGAGAAGTTGGATTTGAGTTCTGGTGGATGGAAGGGCTCCGGGGAGGCACTGTGGTGCTGTGAACCCCTTTGTCGGATCTGTTCTCAGGGCGCTTGATTTCTGGCCTGTCAGTCCAGCCACCGCACATGCGCAGGAGGGCAACAGGTTGGCTGTCCTGACTAAAGAGGATCCTTTGGGGTGTGCATAAGTGGAATCCCTTATTCTCCATTGGAAGCATGTTTTCAGCTGAAAGCAGTGTCGTTGGGTTTCTTTCATGGATTTATACAGATATGTTTATATTAACAAGTTAGGGAAAGATTTTAGAATTAACTTTAGAGTATGTTTCATGATAATTACTACTATCCTGGTAAAAGTTTAATGGCCAATCATAAGAGTTTTTTTAATTTACTGTTTTAAAATCAGCAAGACAAGGGCTGGGCGTGGTGGTGCACACCTGTAATCCCAGTACTTGGGAGGCTAAGACAGGAGGATCTCAGGTTCCAGGCTAGCCTCAGCGATTCAGCCAGACCCTCAGCAACTTAGTGAGACCATCTTTCAAAATATAAAAGGGCTGGGGGGTAGCTCAGAGGTAGAATGCCCCTGGGTTCAATCTCCAGTAAAAAAAGGAAGAGAGAGAGAGAGAGAAAGAAATACATTAAGATATTAAACTTGTGGCTGATTCCAGATTAAGATTAATGTTTCCAGATTAAGAACCCAAAGATGAACTCATTCATTTATGAAATATTATTTATTAAAGTTCTACTTTATCCAGGTTCATAGCAATTTAACAGCATTGTTATAATTATCAATATGATTGGTTTTGTTTTGTGATACAGGGGATTGAACCCAGAGGCATTCTATCTCTGAGCCACACCCCCAGTCCTTTTTAGTTTGAAACAGGGGTTTGCTAAGTAGCTGAGGCTGGCTTCGAACCTGCAATCCTCCCGTCTCAGCTTGTCAAATACTGGGATTACAGGCATCTGCTGCCATGCCCGGAATGATTGTTTTTTAATTTTTATGTACTATGATTATTGTAAACAGTGGAAACTCCCAAGTATTGTAGTTTTTGATAATAAAAAAACTGTGGGAGTGAGGTGGGTGTGGTGGTGCAGGCCTGTAATTCCAGCACTTAGGAAGCTGAGACAGGAGGATCACAGGTTCAAGGTTAGCCTTGAAAACTTAGCAAGACCCTCAACAACTTAGCAAGACCCTGTTTCAAAATAAAAAATAAAATAGGGCTGGGGGGGTGTAGCTTGGAGGTAGACTGTCCCCAGTACTACACACACACACACACA
>PVJS01015679.1:0-38550 GCA_004027185.1 Glis glis | reverse complement strand
CTGGGAAAACTGGTTATCTACCTGTAGAAAAATGGAGCTGAATCCTTACCTCTCACCCTGCACAAGAGTCAACTCGAGATGGATCAAAGACCTGGAAGTTAGACCAGAGACTGTGAAATTATTAGAAGAAGCCATAGGTCCAACACTCCATCATATAGGCACAGGTAGAAACTTCCTCAACAAGACCTCCAAAGCACAGTAAATTAAAATAAGAATTAATAAGTGGGATAGCATTAAACTACAAAGCTTCTGCTAATCAAAGGAAAACATCAAGAGCTTAAAGAGAAAGCCTACGGAACAGGAAATGTTCTTTGCAAGCTATCCCTCTGACAGAAGTCTAATATCTAGGGTATACAAAGAACTTAAAAGACTTTACACTAAGAAAACAAACAATCCGATCAAGAAGTGGGGAACTGAAATGAATAGACACTTCACGAAAATAGAGATACAAATGGCCAATAGATACATGAAAAAATGTTCAACATCATTAGCAATCAGGGAGATGCAAATCAAAACTACTCTAAGATTTCATCTGACCCCAATTATAATGGCAAGCATTAAGAAGTCAAACAACAACAAATGTTGGCGAGGATGTGGGGAAATTGGGACTCTTCTATACTGTTGGTGGGATTGCAAGCTAGTTCAACCACTGTGGAGATTCCTCAGAAAACTGGGAATGGATCCACCATATTATCCGGCTATACCACTATTGGGTATCATACTAAAGGGATTGAAACTAGAAAACAACAGTAATATATATGCATACCCATGTTCATAGCAGCACAATTCACAGTGTCCAAATTATGGAACCAACCTAGATGTCCATCAACAGATGAATGGATTACAAAATTATGGGAAATACACACAATGGAATTCTACTTATAAAGAAGAACAAAATAACAGCATTAGCAAGAAAATGGAAAGATCTGGAGAACATTATGTTAAGTGAGATTAGCCAATCACAAAAAGGAATGGACATATGTTTTCATTAATATGCGCAACTTAGGGAGTAGTGGGGACACAAAAGGGACTCCAATGACAACAGAGAACCCTCAGTGGTGCAAGGGAAGGGGTACAAGGGAAGGGGGAAGGGTAAGAAATAAGTGAATCTATGGAATTACTGTCATAAATAATGTGTATATATGAGATTATACCAACATCATTCTCAGTGCTACATGTGGGGGGGTGGGGGGGAAGCACACCAAGAGCTGTGTGCATGTATGTTAACACCAAACTGATACTCATTGTGATGTGAGACTACAATGCACCAATAAAAACATAAAAAAATAAAAGAGCAAACCTAAGAATAATAGGCATAGAAAAGGAGCTAGAAGCCAAAACCAAAGGAATCAAAAATCTTTTTAGAGAAGTAATTAATTAACTTTCTTAAGAATTTAGTTCACATGAACTAAAAGTCATTTGGATCCATTTTTTGTTGTTATTCTTATTATTCTTTTTAACTTATGAGTACTCATTTATTTGAAAGCCAATTTTGGTACCATAGACAGACAATATACTTGCACATATAAATGTACATAAAGATAAACCTAATAGCTAATAGCTTTAATTTGCCAGGAATCTTATTTTTATAGACAGGGTACTAAACATTGTGTAAGATTTAAAGTTTTAGATCTTAAAACACAGCCTATTATAGACATCTGTCCTGTTCCAGTGAGCAACAACCTACAGGATGGACACAAATATGAAAACCTATACAGCAGGGGATGTTTGAGTCAGAGTCTACCAGTCAAGGCTGATACTAAATAGAATAATTTAGGTGGCCACTTGTCACATTGAGGAAGACTGTACATCAGACATTACCACCACTTATTTCTTAAGAGAGGAAAACTCCAAATATTTAGATTTTTAATACTTTTTTAGAATAAACATTTATTTTTTAATTTACATTAAGACCAAACTGGATAACAAAAACTAGTTTTTTCCTTGTTGTTTAATGGATATCATGATTTAAAAAATGTTAAAGCCTGAGATATGCATTCTTTACTATATTTTAAAGGCCGAACATTATTTTAAGCAGGAGTCAGTAAAGGACAAGTTGAGGACTTTTTGAAAATTTAAAATCAAAAGGAACATTTAAAAAAAAATGCTGCAAATTATTTGTATCAGGACCCTGCATAACAGGATAGACAGACATGATTTGTTGGAAAATAGAATCTCCATCATCTTGTCCCATATTTAATTCCTTTTTTATAGTTTTAAAAGAATTATGGGGAGACCACTGAGTTGGCAGAGGAGAAAAGATATTGTTATCTTTACTCTCATTTTTACTAGCAGCCTGCTCAGGAGGTGCTAAAGGCTGAGCCAAGGCATGATGTGCCTCCTTTGATGGGTCTCCTTGTTAATGACTGGGAAAGCTTGAGTCTCATTAAAAGGTTTTATAAAAGCCTTAACAAGAGGCCAGGTAGAAAAGACAGTTACTGATAATTTCATTCCTTGATGTTGATATTGTTTCAGAGTTTGTCCTATTCAATCCCACATCTCAGGATCCAACATTGCCTCCTTGGGGAACCAAGAGCAGGCTTCTGTAACCCAATCTAATAATTCCTTTACATTCTGCTGGCTCACAGAAGCTCCTTCTTTTGTGAGCAAGCAGCAAAACAAATTATAATAATTCGGCATATGAAACAGATTATTGCCCTTTGTCACCAACTGTAAGTTACCCTTCCAAGCTGGTTGCAACCTTGGCAGCTGAAGGAATGTGAGTGACTCACCGAAACTCTGATATTTCTCACTCTACATTGGAATGCCAGTTGTGATGGTGTTATGGATATTGATTGAATATTTCTTATGAATATTGATTGACTACCAATTGATTGCTATTATTGCTTATTGTATGAAATACGCATAAGAATGACTATACCTACATATAAAAATGGCTATGTTTATTACCCTGGTTTGATGTGACCTGGAAATGTGTGACTTGGGTAGTTAGAATGGGGCCCAAGGAATATCTCACCTGATTGACCACAAGAAGATGTCACGACAAGATATGCAGAAGGTGTGTAGCTGGACTGTGCACACCTTATCAGAAAGTTGCAGAAGAACCCACATTCAAGAAAAGTGTAAGCCGGGCGTGGTGGCACACGCTTGTAATCCCAGTACTTTGGGAGGCGGAGAATGGAGGATCCGGGTTCGCGGCCAGCCTCAGCTCTCTCTCTCTCTCTCTCATTCCCTCTCTCTCTCTCTCTCTCTCTCTACTTAGTGAGGCCCTCCGCAACTTCGTGAGACCCAGTTTCAAAATAAAGTATAAAAAATAGGGCCGGGGGTGTAGCACAGAGGTAGAACGCCCCTGGGTTCAAACCCCGGTACCGCAAAAAAAAAAAAAAAAAAAGTATAAAAACCCCAGCTGAAGCTCAGACAATGAGGCATTCTCCAACTCACAGGGACTCTATGTCAGTCCACGTGGCCTCCTGTAGTGTGAACAGGATCTCTGCATCCCCGCTGTGTAAGAGTCTGAGGATCCCAATCACAACCAAACCCTCAGTCTGTCCTGACCCAAGGAGGCTGTACACTGACTCGGCCAGCTCCGCTGGTAGCTGTTGGGCAATTCCTCATTCTTGGTCCCAGGATGACACAGGCAGACAGGCCTAAGCCTGGGCACTCCATCCCCACTCCACGGAGAAACCTGGGGACACCCTGTGGCTGGAAGCGGACTTGCCGGACGGACTGCTGGAAGGAAGGGTGAGAACTCCCAAAGGCCCATAGTTAGAGTTTGTTGCAATGCAATAAATGGCTCCAACCAGAATCTAAGTATTGAGTCCGTCATATGTTGCACCTCTAGTGGGATTCCAAAGAATTCTCACTCATTTCAGATCGTCTGGGTGCCGTGGATGCTGCTTGTTGATAAAGTCCCTCACATGAACAACTCTGGATCCAAAATTATTTTTAATATAGGGGTCAGCTGGGGAGGAGCCTGGCAATTTTCCTGTCCTCCTGCAGCCAGCATTCTTTTTATTGAGGGTTTAAACAAATCAAACAGCAAGGAGGTCACGAGTTAAGTTCAGGGTTACAGGTCAGGTTTATGGAGAGGCAATCATGAGCTAAGTTTAGGGAGAGGCAATCATGAACTAGGTTTATGGAGGGGCAAGGTTGCATTTTAGGGAGAATAGGAGGTCATCAAAGTCTGCCTTTTGGCCCCATCTGGTCTAAGGATGTTCGTCTGCTTGCGGACAATCTGTGCTCAGCATGTACTATATACATAGCTACACTTGTCTGAAATGGTGACCTCATTGAGTGAGCTAAGATGACTCCCAACATATATCTATTTTCAATTTTTGAGGAACCTCCACACTTTTTTCCCATAGTGGCTGTACTAATTTACATTCCTATCAAAAGTGTGAAAGGATTCCCTGCTGCTTTCTTACAGGTCCTCATCAGTCCTTATTATCTCTTTGATAATAGACATTCTTACTGGGGTGAAGAGATAGATCTCATTGTGGTTTTGATTTGCAATTCCCTGATGATTATTGACACTGAATTTTTTTATATATCTGTTAGCTGTTTGTATATACTTTTGAGAAATGTCTATTTAGGTCCATTGTCCATTTTTTTAATTGCTTCTTTTGGTTTGTCATGTTTTTCTATTTTTTCTTTTTCTTTCTTTTTTATTTTTGCTATTGTGTTTGGAACTTTTTAAAAATATACATATTCTGTATATTGACCCCTTGTTAGATGTATAGGTTGCAAATATTTTCTCCATTTAAGTCATCTCTGCACTCTGTTTCTTTCAAACTATTGTTAAGCCCTAACCTTTATTTTTCCCTGGAGAAGCAGTATTAAAAGTCATTGTTACATTACTTGCTGTAGAAACCTGGATTATCATTTTAAAGACATTAGCTCATTGTTAGTGCATCTAGCACAGGAGAATCTTTCGTCTGGCAATGAGTGGGTTACAGGTGTGAACATCATGCTTTGGCCATCTGCCACGTTCTGCAACACCAGTCCAACATCATGGTGGACAGTGGGACCCAGACAGTGACCAGATGATGCTGTGGAAGAAGCACCAGCGGGCCTCACAGAAACCTGATATCCTGACCACTGGAGCCGAGGCTGGTAACTCAGTAGGAGACAAATTTAACATTATTACTGCAGGACCCCGTAGACCCCTTCTTGTTCAGAATGTGTTTTTCACTGATGAAATGGCTCATTTTGATCAATAGAGAATTCCCGAAAGTCTTGCATGCTAAGGAAGCAGGCACCTTTGGCTACTCTGAGGTCATAGACAACATCACCGGATACTCCGAGGCTAAGGTATTTAAGTCTGTTGGAAAGAGGACTTTGATTGTAGTTTGAAACTTTACTGTTACTGGAGAATTGGGTTCAGCTGACACAGTTTGTGACCCTAGTTTGTTTACAGTGACTTTGTATATCAAAGGTAGTAACTGGGATCTTATTGGAAATAACATCCACATTTTCTTCATCACAGATGCCATATTGTTTCCATCCTTATCCACTGCTAAAAAAGATATCCTCAAATGCACCTGAAAGTTCCAGACGTGATCTGGGACTTCTGGAGCCTATGTCCTGAGTCTTTGAATCAGATTTCTTTTCTTGTTCAGTGATCAAGGGATTCCACATGGACATAGCACAGGAATGGATATGGATCCTATACTTTCAAGCTGGTTATGCAAATGGAGAGTCAATTTATTACAAATTCTATTATAAGACTGACCAGGGCATTAAAAACATTTCTATTGAAGAGGAAAGACTTTCCTAGGAAGATTCTGACTATGGCCTCCCAGACCTTTTCAAAGCCCTTACCAAAGGCAACTATTCCTTTGGGACTTCTTACATCCAGGTCATGACATTTACTCAGGCAGAAACCTTTCTTTTTAATCCTTTGATATTACCAAGACTTGGGCTCACAAGGACTACCCTACCCTCTTATCCCAGTTGGCAAACTGGTCTTAAACTGAAATCCAGTTAATTACTTTGCTGAGACTGAACAGATAGCCGTTGACCAAAGCAACATGCCAACTGGTATTGAGACCAATGCTGACAACATGTTTCAGGGCTACTTTTTGCCTATCCTGACCCTCATCACCAGCGCCTGGGACCCAATTATCTTCAGATACCTGTGAACTGTCCTTACCGTGCTTGAATGGCCAACTACCAGTGTGACAGCCCCAAATGTATACACAACCATCAGAGTGGTGCTCCAAACTACTACCCCAGCACAGCAGCACTCAGCCCTGGAGCACAGCATCCAGTGCTCTGCAGATGTGAAGCATCTGTAGTGCCGATGAGGATAATGTTATTCAGGAGCGCAATTTCAGCAGTGCCAATGAGGAGCACAAGCTTTGATATGAATGTTGTGAATGAAGAAGAGAGGAAACACTTGTGTGAGAACATTGCTGGCCACCTTAAAGATGCACAACTTTTCATCCCAAAGAAAGTGGTAGGTCAAGAACTTCAGTGATGTCCACCCTGACTTTAGGGTCTGCATCCAGACTCTTTTGGACAAATACAACACTGAAAAGCCCAAGAATGCAATTCACACCTATATATAGCCTGGGTCTCACTTGGCTGCAAGAGAGAAAGCTAACCTGTGAGATTAGGGGGGTTCTTCTTCTAATTTTCATTGTAGAGATTTTTTCACTTCTTTGGTTAAATTTATTCCTAGGGATTTTATTTTTTGTAGCTATTGTAAATGGGATTGCTTTCTTTATTCCTATGTCAGATATTTCACAGTCAACGTACTAATTTGTATGTTGATTTACATCCTGCAACTTTGCTGAATTTATTTATTGGGTCTAGTATTGTTTGGTTAGGGTTTTATTTTCTTTGTATAATATCATATCATCAGCAAACAGAAATAACTTTAAATCATTTTCAACTTGGATGCATTTTAGTTTTTTCTTTTGCCTGATTGTTCTGGCTAGGAATTCTTGCACCATATTGAATGAAAGTTTTCAAAGTGGGCTTCCTTGTACCAGGTATGGTGGTAAATGTCTGTAATCCCAGTACTTGAGAAGCTGAAACAGGAGGATCACAGGTTGTAGGCCATCCTCAGCAACTTATTGAGACCCTCAACAACGTAGTGGGACCCTATTTCAAAATAAAATAGCCCGGGCGTGGTAGCGCACACTTGTAATCCCAGTACTTTGGGAGGCAGAGACCGGAGGATCCGGGTTCGCGGCCAGCCTCAGCTCGCTTTCTCTCTCTCTCTCTCTCCCTCTATCTCTCTCTCTCTCCTTAGTGAGGCCCTCCGCAACTTCGTGAGACCTGGTTTCAAAATAAAGTATAAAAAATAGGGCCAGGGACGTAGCGCAGAGGGAGAACGCCCCTGCGTTCAATCACTGGTACTGCAAAAAAAATATATATATATATTACTAGGGGTGTAGCTCAGAGGTCGAATACTCCTGGGTTCAATCCCCAGTACCAATGAACAAAGAAACAAACAAAGTGGGCATCCTTGTCCATGCTTTAGAGAAAAATTTTTCAGCATTTCTCCATTTCATATAATGTTAGCTGTTGGCTTATAATAAATAGCCTTTATTATGTTGAGATAGATACATTTATTCTATAGCTAATTAATTTATAATTTTTATTCTGAAGGGATTTTTAATTTTATCAAATGCCTTTTCTGCATCTATTGCAATGTCTATATCTTTTTTGCCTTTATACTGTTGATCACATGATCACATTTATTGATTTGTGTACATTGAAACTTCCTTGCATCCTTTGGATGAATTAAGGGGTGAACATTTTAATGTGCTGTTGACCTCAGTGTGCTAGTATTTTGTTGAAGGTTTTTTCATCTTTGTACATCAAGGATATTAGCCTGTAGTTTTCTTTTATTAGCTGTTGTGTCCTTATATGGTTTTGGTATAAGAGTAATGCTGGCTTTGTAGAATGTGTGGAAAAATTCCTTCCTCTTCAGTTTTTCGTAAGAATTTGAGAATAATTATTTATAATATAATAATTTTGGAATAATCCTTTGGAATAATTGGTAGCAGTTCTTCTTAAAATATTTGGTAGAATTAAGCCATCAAGTCATCTGACCTTAGCTTTCCTTCAACAAAAGCCTTTTTATTACTAATTCAATATTATTATTTCTTATTGGTCTGCTCAGGTTTTCCATTTCTTCATAATTAAATCTTGGAAAGGTGCATATATCTAGGAATTTGTCCATTTCTTCTAGGTTGTTAACTGTTGTGGCATATAGTTGTTCATAGTAATCTTCAGCAATGATTTGTATTTCTATGGTGTTACTTGTGATGTTTGCCCTTTCATTTCTGTCTTTTTTTGTGTGTGTGTGGTACCGGGGATAGAACCCAGGGGCGTTTTACCTCCGAGGTACACCCCTGGCCCTATTTTTTATACTTTATTTTGAAACCGGGTCTCACGAAGTTGCGGAGGACCTCGCTAAATAGCTGAGGCTGGCCGAGAACCCGGATTCTCAGGTCTCCGACTCCCAAGTACTGGGATTACAAGTGTGGGCCACCACGCCCGGATCATCTCTGTCTTTATTCAATTAAATGTCTCTCTTTTTCATAGTCAAGGGTCTATATGGTTCAAATTTTTTAAAAAATCATATCTTTGTTTCATTGAACTTTTGTATTATTTTTATCTTTAATTAATTTATTTCTAAAATGATTACTATTTCTACTCATTTGAGTTTTTTTTGTTCTTTTTTATCTACTTCCTTTAGATGTAGCAATAAATTGTCTACTATACATTTTTCTGATACTTTGATTCAGATTGCTATAAAATTCCCTTTTAGCTTTTTGTTGTGTCTTCTAGGTTTTTTTTATGTTGTATCTACATTTTCATCTGTCTTAAATTTTAAATGTCCTTCTTCATTGTTTCATTGATCCATTAATATTCATAAGTTGTTTAATTTCTACTTATTTGTAATTTTTTCAAAGTTTCTCTTGTTAATGATTTCTAGTTTCATTTGGTTTCTAGTTTTTCTAGTGGCCAGAAAATATGATGTCCATTTTTAAAAATTGTTGATGATTGTTTTGTGGTCCATTATGTGATCTACCCTGGAAAATGTTCCATGTACAGATAAGAAAAAAAAATGTGTACTTTATGACCTTTGTATGGGATATTCTGTAGATGTTTGTTAGGTTTATTTGGTTTAGGGTACAATTTAACTGATAGTCTGATAGTTCTTTGTTGATTTTTCCATCTGGATGATCTGTTCGTTGACGGATGGGATATTAAAGACTCCAGCTACAATTGTTTTGGTGACTAGCTCTCTTTTTAGATCTATAAATATTTGTTTTGTATATTTTCATGTTACAATACTGGATACATATATGTTTAGAACTGTCATTTCTTCTTGCTAAATTGACCCCAGTATCATTATATGATGACGTCCCTCATAACTTTTTTATTGCATTTGATTTGAAGTTTATCTTATCTGACATAAATATGGTTACTTCTGCTTTATTTGGGGTACCAAATAAGCCCTTCAGTTTCAGTCAATATGTATCCTAAAAGGTAAAGTGGTTCTCTTATAAGAAATCTATAATTGAGTCACATTTTTTATCCATTCAGTATTTTTACTATTTTTATCCATTCAGTCATTTTACTGGAGAATTTAATTTGTTTACATTCAAGGTAATTATTGATAGATAAGCTCTTTCTACAACCATTTTATAATTTGCTTTTGAATTTTGACTTTCTTTCTTTCTTCTCCCATTTTACAAGTATTTTTCTGAGGTTAAGTGCTTTACTCTCAGTGTATTTTGATTCCTTGCCTATTATTATCAGTTTGTCTATTGTGGATTTTTACTTAGTGGTTACCATGATATTTACTGTATTGGCCAGGGTTCACTAGACTAACAGAATTCACAGAATGAGTATATGGAAAAAGGGATTTATCAGATCAGCTTACAGTTTGAAGCAATGTAGTCCCAAGTTCCAACTGCAAGAGGAGACTCAGAGGAACCAGTAGCTGGTCAAGCGGTCTAAGAGCTGGAGTCTTAGGATCGGAGCAACCACTAATTGAGTCCCAGTCCAAGATGTGAAGATCAGGAAGCTCTTTGGAGTAACGTTGGTGAAGTTTCAGTTCGAAGGGCTGGAGGCTGATGATCTCAGATGAGAGCAGAAGATCAAGAAGCTCTTCAGAGAAACGGCGAAGTTGGAGGCCAACGATCTCAGACGAGAGCAGATGCATTTTCTTCGGAAAGAGTCGCGCATCCCTCTACATGGCTTTCTCCTTCTTTTATCTAAGTCCTGCACCTATCAGAACCCTGCTGCCTACATTTAAGGCAGGGCTTTCTGTTTAATCTGCTGTTACATAAACCAATTGTCTCATTGACACACCCAAAGTCACATGATCTTGGGTGTGTCATGATCTGGTCAAGTTGACAAATTAGATTAACTATCACATTTACTAAAAGAAAGAAATAAATCTTTCGGAAATAAGCTATTTTGAAATGATAGCCATTTGACATGATAGTAAGGATAAGAACAGAAAAGAGAAAATATACTACTAACACTACGGTTCCACTCCGTTCCTCCTCACATTTTGAATTTTTGATATCCCATTTTATATCTTTTTTGTATTCCCTATTTTTAACATATATTTTTTTTGTGTGTTACTGGGGATTGAACCCGGGGTGTTCTACCTCTGAGCTACACCCCCGGCCCTATTTTTTATACTTTATTTTGAAACCGGGTCTCACGGAGTTGCGGAGGGCCTCATTAAGTAGCTGAGGCTGGCCGCAAACCCAGATCCTATGGTCTCCGCCTCCCAAGTACTGGGATTACAAGTGTGCGCCACCATGCCCGGCTTATTTTTAACACATTAATGCAGTCATTATTATTTTACTGCTTTACTTTTTAGTTTTCATATGAAAGATTCATATGGTTTAAAGACCATTCTTAAAATATTAGAACTTTTAAAATTTATTTGTATAATTACTCTCACCAGAGTGAGTTTTATACTTTCTCACATTTTTTTTCTTACTCATTAATGTCTCTTCCCTTCAGTTTAAAGAACTTCCTTTAACATTTATTGAGGACAGGACTGGTGGGGATATATTCTCTCAGCCTTTAATTTTTATTTTTTTGTTGTTATTGTTCTGGTAATGTCTTTTTCTCAATTCCTCGTCAAAAGATAACCTTGTTGGGTATAGTATTCTCAGTTGACAGATTTATATTCTCCGTTCAGACTGTGGAAAGCTCATTCCATTCTCTCCTGGACTGTAATTTTCCTGCTGAAAGGCTTGATGTCAGGTGAGTTGAGACACTCTTATGTGTTGTTTCTTTTCTCTTGCAGCCCTAAGAATCTTCTCTTTATTTTTCACTTTTGAGAGTTTGATTACAATATGTCGTGGAGTAGACTTTTTAAGTTAAATTTAGTGATCTTTGACGTTCCTGTACCAGGATATTTGTATCCTTCTCTAGGTGTGAGAAATTCGTTTTTAAATAACCTCTTTGGCATTCTCAAGTTCTTCTTCAACCCCAGTAACTCAAATAATTACGCTTGTGATACTGTCTTGAAGTTCCCATAATTCTTTATTCTTCTTCATTCTCTTTCTGTTTCCCTGTGTATTTTCAAATAGCCTGTCTTTGAGCTCACTAATTCTTTCTTCTGTTTGATCTTTCCTGCTATTTATACTCTCTATCACATTTTTAATTTGGACAAGTAAAATTTTCAACTCAAGATTTCTATTTGACTTTTTAAATTGCCTCCATCTTTTTGTTAAGTTTCTCTGTTAGAATATTGAAATGCTCCTCAGCGTTCACTGAGCTCCTTTAAAACAGCTATTTTAAACTCTCTGAGAGTTATTCCATACTGATTGTTACACAGTTGGTTTCTGGCACCCTGTTTTGCATATTAGGTGAGGTCATGGTTCACTTTATGTTTGTAGGCATGCAACATCACCTGGGCATTGAAGGATTAGGAACTTATTCCAATCTTTCTAATCTGACTTAGTTTGTGCCTGTCTTTCCAGAAATTCTAAGCAGGTTGCTTTTTCCCTCTGAGCCTGTAGTTACTTCTACTATTTCAGCACTTGATGGTGCACAGTCCAGGTTTTCCAGGGAGATTGATCTTGATGCTCTGTCACTGTTTCAGCATTTACTTCCTTAGCTCTCATGAAGGTAGTTTGGTGGGTCGTTATTGAATTTGTTGTTTCTATGAGGAGAGGTTGACTAGAGGATTATATTTAGCCACCATCTTGCTCTGCCTCCTAATTTTCTGTAGTTTTTAAATGATATGTGTAGATGTAGTTTTTCACATTTATTGTGCTTGGTGCTCTCTGAGCTTCCTAGATTGGTGGTTTGTCATCTGACATTAATTTGAAGAAATCTCCATCATTATTGTTTCAAATACTCTTTTTGTTTCTTCTGTTTTCTCCATCTGATATTCCCATTGCATATATTACATACCTTTTGTTTTTATTTTTTCAATATTTTTCCTCTTCGATATTTAGTTTTGGAGGTTTCTGATGAGATAATCTCAATTTCGGATTATTTATTATTTATTTATTTATTTATTTATTTATTCATTCATTCATTTATTTATTTGCAGTACTGGGTATTGAACCCTCTGAGCCATATCCCCGGCCCCCTTTTTTTTTTTGTTGCGGTACCGGGGATTGAACCCAGGGGCGTTCTACCTCCGCGCTACACCCCCAGCCCTATTTTTTTATACTTTTTATTTTGAAACCGGGTCTCACAAAGTTGTGGAGGGCCTCACTAGGTAGAGAGAGAGAGAGAGACAGGGAGAGAGAGAGAGAGAGAGAGAGAGAGAGCTGAGGCTGGCTGCGAACCCGGATCCTCCGGTTTCTGCCTCCCAAAGTACTGGGATTACAAGCATGCACCACCACGCCCGGCCCCGGCCCTATTTTATTTATTTATTTATTTTTAATTTTGAAATAGGCTCTCACTAAGTTGCAGAGGCTGGCCACAAACCTACAATACTCCTGTCTCAGTCTCCCAATGTACTAGGGGGGTCTGGCTCAGATATTCTTTTTTCAGCCATATCCAGCCTATTAATAATTTAATCTAAGGCATTCTTAATTTCTGTTACAGTGTTTTATTTTTTATGTCTGGCAAATTTTTGGTTCTTTCTTAGAATTTCCATCTCTCAGATAACCTTGAGTATTTGCCCTTGTATGCCATCTACTTTATTCATTACAGCCTTTAATGGAGTTAGTTTAAACTCCAGTTCTGATAATTCCATTATTTCTTCCATGTCCAAATGTGTCTGTGATACTTTCTATGTCTTGTCAAGCCTTATTGTTATTAGTCTTTTAGTTCTCTTGTAATTTTTTCTTGATAATTGGACATGAGTATTGGGTAAAAAGAACTACTTTGAGCCTCTAGTAACTATGTGATAAGGTTATGAGGAGGGAGGAGATGTTGTATAGTCCTGTGATTAGGACTATTAGGTCTCAGTATTTCAGTGAATTTGTGCCTCTTATCTATGAACTTCATATCTACTTCTCAGTCCTCCCTCCATTCACAAAGGACAGAAACCTTGATAAAAGTGGGCTGCAGATGGCTCTTTTTCTTCCTCCAATGTAGTCTGGCTCTAATAAAGTCCCAGTGAGTTAACATCTAGGGAGATAGTTTCTCCAGGGGACAGACAGAGTTCTCTGTGTATTTCACCATGGTTCCTTACCCCCTCCATCAGAAATACACAGAGATTTTTTTTGTTCTGAAAATTCGTTAGAGGTCCAGGAGGTAAACTCACAAAAACATGAAAGTTGAGGGCTAATACTTGAGTCCCCTTGTAGTTTATAGCTGTCAGATTTATTCACAGTGAACTTCCGGTAACTCAGAAATGACAGTTTAGGTTTCCCTGAATAAAAGAAGTTACCTGGAGATTTCAATTCAGTGGTTTATGATTCAGTAAGTTGAAATTATCAGTATTCCTTTATCAGTTTCTTCTGTTTTTGTGGCAGTATTTTTCTCTGTGACCTCACTTCTCTTATAGTTCTAAGAATAATGTTGATTTATCAATTTGTTCAGAATTTACTTGATAGGATGTAGTGGCAATTCCCAAGCATCTTCCATGCAGGATGGGAAAAGAGAAGTTTCCTATAATTTTTTTTTAAATCTAATTATTTTGCATGACAGTGCTTCAAACATTAAAATACATCATTAACCTTCTGTTTTTCAACTTGAAAATCTGATTGCTGACTAGATACTTCCAGTTTCTGACAAACTCATCCTTTGACAAAATTTTTTTTCACAATCCTTGTTACATATTTTGTAGTACCTTTCTAGTTGTATCTGTGTATACACACACACAACCATACTCACACACACACACTCACACCTACCAAAATTAAGCAGAAGCACATCATCTCAAAAGATATCTGTACAACTGATAAGAGGAAGCATATCTCCTCCTTTAATAATAAATATATTATATGACTATATTAACAGTTTTGGAATTGAGGCTTACATTGAATTTCTTTACTTTTCATTTGTAGGCTACTTTCTCATCCATTTCCGTGTTCAGACATAAACATCTTTTGCATATTGTCTTGCAAGATTTAACCAATCACTCTTATTTGTCGGGATGGTTTGGGAACCCAATTTTATTATCTAACCCATAATTTTTCAAAATATTTAGCCAATACCTCCTGGGTTATTAATTTTTCTCATTTTTGCTTACTTTGTTATTGTTTATTATTTTTACATATTGGCTTCCTAACACTTTGGAAAAACTGAAAATGTTCTACAGGAGAGTAATTAATGCCTCTCCTAGAGAGAAAATGAAACCAAAATTTTCTAGAGGAAATTAAACCAAAATAAGATCATATGCTTAACTTTTATTTATAAATTTTTATTGTTCTAATATTTCATTATATATCTAATTCAGTCATTCTTCCATAATTATTGTAACTCCCATCCATCTTACTGGTAGGAAACAGAAAATACTCAAGGGCAGAACACATTGAATTTAACATGAATGCTTTTGGAGCATAACAGGGAGGGATTAATTCTTAAACACCATCATCATTATTTTCGTGTTTACTGGAATGCTGGTTCCTGTGAGGACTTCACAGAACATGCTTTGTCTCCATCAGAGACTGGCAAATTCTTTACAGTTGGCTAATTATTCAATCATTCACTCCAGTTTTGCTTGTTGTTGTCCTTTGATAACCAATACAATTATTTTGATTGCTATATGAATATGTATTTCTAAGCAATTATCTCCATTTAAATTTCACAAAGATATACATGTTACTAGCACACATTTTTGCTTGGCCTTGTTTGGGGATCCAATATGGGAAGAAGTGAGTAAATAAGTAAATGGCCTTTAATGGACCAATTTAAGGTAGCCAATGAGAAAGTAGATGAGAAAACTGATACCTCTCTGGGTGTCTCTGACTCATTCTTTTCCCTTTCCTCCAGTAAAATAAGATTTGTAGTACAATCTTCACTAAGAACAGTTAATATGAGGTAATAAGAACTGGCACAAATCTTAGTTCTTAATTTTACAAATGAAATCTCCAATGATTTCACATACATCCCAGACACTATGAACATAGTGATTGACATAGGTCAGTGTTTTCCCTAATATACTACATATAATGTACATTTTTGGTTAAATAAATATATGTATATAATAAGGAGAGGTAAAAGACAAAGCATTATTGATAACACTTCATATATCTAACTTGACAAGCATAACATATCCTACTTATAAATGTTTAATGTGTATTTTCTAGAGACACAGCATACAACTCGAAATGTACTATTTTTATTTGTTTAGATTGATTTTTTAAGGATTATAATGCTAGTTTCATGATAATTTCTTATCCTTCTACTGATATAAAGTTGTTGTTGGGAGTTGTATGGTTTAGAAAATAAACAATCTTATTACTGGGTTAAGTTGTGTGTACAAGAAACAAAAGAAAACTTGCAGACAGAAAGAAAGTATAAAGTATAATGAGATAAAAGTGTCATATTAACCATAAGTGCCCATATTTCATTCTTTCTGTTACAAAGCCATTATCAACTTTCATTCTAATGAATGATCAAATGTCCAAAATGTAGTTGAGAATACAGAAAATTAAAAAAGAAAAAGAAAAATATCTGTAAAGAAGATGTCCTAAAAATCCATAGACAACAATTTATGTAGTTCACATAAAGGAAACTACATAGACATTCAATAATAAATTATTTTATAAGACAAATTTTAATAAGTTTAATAGTTAGACTTTAGATAGAAAAGGAAGAGGGTGGTTGAAGTAGACATAATGGGGGAAATGGGAAATAGAAGAAAGTGATACCCAAAAGACTAGCAGAAAATTTAAAACCAAAGAAATAAATATTATTAATAAATAGAAATAGACATTTAGAGCAAATATATGTTCAGGTAACTTAACGTAAGAAAAAATAGTATAGCATTTACATAGGTAGTAGAACTTGTAATAGAACTTTCTTCTTATCTATTTAAATATGCATTTGTTAAGTTTATAATGAAATTCTGACTTGATCAAGTGCATTAGTGCTTCATTCTAGAATTTGTAGCACTCTGGTAAGCCAATATTTCAATCATTAAAATAGCCTACTGTGGTGGAATCAGTTCCTTTAGAGCCAGGAGTCCCCATTGTGTCCCTTTAATAGTGATGTCAACAATAGCACGTTTCTTAAATTATCTGAGCCTATATTACACATCCATAAAATGTAGATTAAAAACAAGGTGCCAAATAGGTATGTTGGCTATCAAATTGTTATATAAGGCACTCAACATTCTGGTTGCCACATACTAAATACTAGTTGATTTTTTACTACATTTCTGTGTGTGTGTGTGTGTGTGTGTGTGTGTGTGTGTGTGTGTGTACTGGGGATTGAACTCAGGAGCATTCTACCTCTAAGCTACACTGCCAGCCTTTTTTACTTTTTATTTTAAATCAGGATCTAGCTAAGTTATTGTGCTATTGGCCTGAAACCTGCAATCTTCTTGACTCAGCCTCCCAAGTACTGGGATTAGAGGCATGTACCACTGTCCCCCATTTCCCCATTCCTGACTGTATTTAAAAAATTCTATTCCAGTAATTTTAAATTTAAACCATTTTTTCCAAATTTATGGCAAATATTTATATTTTTTCTAAAATAACACATGAAATATAGTTGTATTCACTATTATCATTTATATTACTTATGTTGGATTTTAATATATGATACCAAAAGGAGCAAGAGTTTGTAGTATCATTTTACACTATAATAAATTACTTCAGGATAACGAGATCATTTAAAGGTTGTGTATGTGTGTGTGCATGTGTGGGTGCATGTGTGGGGTGTGTATGTGTTTTTGTGTATATTTTTAAAGTCCTTCGTTCTCTCTCCTAGTGGTTAGTAATCACCATTTGGTTAATAGTGTCTTATCTTCAATAGTTTCTTCTCCTTTTTATTTGGTTTCTTCTAATTGTCTTAGAGTTAAAAAACTAAATTTGTTGATAGCGCAGTTTGCATGTGTGCATGTGTGTATTAGGAAATTGGGTAGGGAATGAATCCATGCATGCATTTTTATTGTTCTTTTTCTGTTTAACTTTTGACATGTGGTTTGGCTACTCAGATACTTTTGCATTTGATGTTTCTGTGCTCTGTTCCTAATATAGTAATTCAATAGATTAGTTATTTATATGTAGGTTATGGATTTAGTAACGATATAATTTAAAAAGAGAGAAAAATGCTAGTATTTGGCTGGTTCTATACAAAGTCTAATTGAATTTATTGATACATATAAAATATCTCCAGCCAACTTATTTGATGTGATTGATGACATTCATTAAAAGTCTTTGACTTGTCAAATGCATATACTTTTCAGAGTTTTTCTACTTTACTCAGATTTTGCCAATTCAATCCAAGTGAGAAATAATTCTAGAATGCAATAGAAGAATTTTTTTTCTTAGGAAGATCTTTAAACAAAAACATATATGTAGTTTTGCCTTGAAGTAAATTCAATTTCTATTACGGGTGTTTTCTTTCATACAGCTTTCTCTGAATGTCTTTATAAGTCATGTTGCCACCTACTGGCAGCCTCCAATATAGCAGCCATTGATCAACATTTTTGGACATGTACTCCAATTATTTCTCTAATACAGATGGTATGGTAATAGATACTACATATACCCGGACTTCCTTTTTAAATTAATAAAGTAGATTCTCTAAATTTTTGAAGTTTCATTTTTTCATTGTATAAATAGACTTTATTTTGCATATGTTTCTGCCATGCACTTCTCTAATGCTAAACCACAAAATAACTTTGTTTGTTGACTAATAAGAAAGTTCCTTTTTATTTTGTGTATTTATGAAATGTTGTGATCTGAGGACCTGAGAGTAGATAAGAGATGTTGAGATGTTTTTTGGCTTGTTTTCTTTGATATATACAATGGAAATAATGTTACTGCCTCCACAAATATTTCATTCAAATTTAAATAAATTTTAAGATCATTTGACCAAAAAAAAAGAAAAAAAAGAAATGGAAATTATATAAAATAATTACCAAAATTATAATGACCTGTTCATTTTAGATTTACAGTGTTAGAAATTATCCTGAATTAGATTTTATTGGAGTTGATTTTAATTTATAACTTGGAAACATCTGCTTTGAGTAAAATTAGGAAACAAACAATCGAATGGAAGGGGAATTTTCAGACTGAAGGAAAGCACTTACCTCCAAAATGATGATCTGCAGTGTCTACTCTTCGGAGTCATAAAATAAGTCCTTGGTCTACTTTTAACATAATGGCTGCAAAACTTAGATCATTCTGTAAATATCTAAATTCAATGGGGTTGCAAAGGGAGTTTGAAGTAAATTTACATCTTTTAGTTGGAACACAAATACATTTACTGGCAACCTTTAATGATTATGGACTATGAAACATTGTTCATGTCTAAGGTAATTTATTAAATGTAATTAATGGGTTTAAAAGTTCCCTCCCTTTTCCCAAAAATCTCAATGTAGAGAACAAGAATTAAGTTATAAAATTGCACTTAGGAAATCAATGAACATATTGGAGGTCTACCTCAGTGAGGTGACTTTAATCTTCTTTTTTTAGAGCTATTTGGATAAGAATAAATAGAATATAATGCATATAAACATTTGGCTTCCACCTTTATGTTTTAAGAGAGACCACCTTTTAAATAAAATTTAAAATGTATTTTTCTCATTCTTTGTTCATATATGAATGCAATGGACGCTTTATTATAACAGTTTGCTATAGTATTTCCCATAGTGAAATAATTCCATTATCTGAAAATGAAAGTACATTAAATACTGTCTATGAAAAGTTTCTGATTTCAGTTTACTCACTCTTTAACTAGCTAGCACTTCACCCAAATTATTAGTCACTTCCTGTTTCCTGAACCACTTTCTTCCCTTTCCTTAGCTGCCATGATTCTATGTCCTTCTAGTGTTTCATCCACTTCTTTCACTTTTCTGTCTTAGTCTTTTCTGTCTTCTCTTCTCTCCATTTTACAAATTTGAAGTTCCCTGGAATTTTATCATTATACTTCATCTGTTATCTTTACTCACTTTATAACATAACTGCATTAGTTCTCATACATGTGAGTAACTTATACATACCAAAATCTTCTAATTTTTTTTCCAAAACAGTTCTGTAGTTCATAGCATATTCATGAACATATTCACTTAAACATCTTATAGGTTTCACAAACTTTAATGTGACCAACACCAAATTCAGTTTTTTTCCCTAAATAAATCTTCTCTCACTGACACCCATTTCATGAAGGAACATTACCAGTCACTTACTTGCTCAGGCCAAATATATTAAAATCAGCCTTGACTTCTAGCTTCTTATTCCTAATAAAATTAGTGACATATTTAACTATAGTTCTAACTTAAAATCTACCCCAAGTTCAAAAACTACTACTAGCTTATTCAAGCTCTTTTCCTTTTCCAATATATTCTCCACTCAGTGTCCAGAAAAATTCTCAAAATACAGGTTAGAGCATGTTGCTAGCTTGTTCATAATATTCAGATGGCCTCTTTTGATAATAAACAGAAAATTCAAAGTCCTAGCCACAGCCTCCATGGCCCTACATGAAATGGCCCGTGATCAAATCTCCAATTTTATGTCCTACTTTTCTTCCAGCCTCCTTGAACAGCCATCGTCTTTGCTACCTCTTATACACAGAGCAAGAATCTCTCTAACTTAAGACACTTGCAGTTGGTTGTCCTCATGTCTGGAAAGTTTTCTCCCAAAATATTTGAATAACTTGCTTCCTCACTTTATTCAAGTCTCTGCTCACCAGAGTCCCTCCTTGACCACTGCCTATGAAATAGCACTTTCATTTATTCTATATTCTATCTTTTTCATGACTAATGCTATTAAATTACATGTTGTTTGTTTGCTTATTTTCATCTTCCTAAATATGAATGCATTAGAGCCTTTATCTACACCACTATTAACATTGCCTAAACATGCACCTAGCACATAGTAGGTTCTCAATACATAATAACTGAAAGAATGAACCAATGACTAAATTAGTCCTAAGTATAAATGCATTTCTAATAGAGGTTTACTAAAAAGTATGTTGTTCTAAACAGGTATTGATAATCCATATAACATATAACTTTATTGTAGCATTTCTTTCTAGTTTTGCTAAAATAATCCCCATTGTATCATTCTGTGAAATTTTATGTGAATAAGCAAATATTAGTCTCTTGTTTTTCCCAGCCATTACAGTTATTGCATTTCATATCTGTCTAATCATCCTTCTCCCTTTGTTCTGACACTGGGGAATTTAAAATCATAAGACATTGATGGAGACAGGCGTGGTGGTGCACGCTTGTAATCCCAGTACTTTGGGAGGCGGAGACCGGAGGATCCGGGTTCGCAGTCAGCCTCAGCTCTCTCTCTCTCTCTCTCCCTGTCTCTCTCTCTCTCTCTACTTAGTGAGGCCCTCCATAACTTAGTGAGACCCAGTTTCAAAATAAAGTATAAAAAATAGGGCCAGGAGTGTAGTGCGGAGGTAGAACACCCCTGGGTTCAATCCCCAGTACCACACACACACAAAAAAAAGACAATGATGACTAGTCAATGTGAATTATTTTCCTAAACTTTACATTTTGTTTTTACAAAGATCTCATTCTGGATGAAACTTTCTGATTAATTTTTTACCAGTGATCATTCATGAGATGACTATTTTTAATGTTCTATCTATGTATTAGTTTGCTAGGTCTTTATAAGAAAATACCATACATTGGCTTAAACAAGAGAAAATTATTTTCTCACAGTTACAGAGGTTACAAGTCCAAAATCAAGATGTCAGCTGTTTTGGTTCCTTCTGTGGCCTTTCTCTGTAGCTTGCATATGGTTGCCTTCATGCTGTGTCCTTACATGGTCTTTCCTCCATGTGCAATTCCCTGTTGTCTATGAGTTCGAATTTTATCTTATAAGGACATGAGTCACAACGGATTAGGGTACACTCTACCAGTTTTATTTTAACTCACCATTTTAAGGGTGCTATCTATAAGTCCACATTCTGAGGCACTGGGGGTTAGCTCTTCAACATATGAATTTGAGGGGATGCAATCACCCAATAATGTTCTATAATTCAATTTCCATTAAGCACTAAGGCTGATTTTGTGTTTTCATAGTTTATTCTATGTTCATAGAATAGTTTCATAGTTTTCACAGTTTGTTCTATGTGTTCTAGAATATAAATATCCTTATCAGAGAAAATATCCTAGGTTAAATTTATTCCAAGTGATAAATACTTACAAAGCTCATGGGATCAATAAGTAGGTTAGGTTACATTAGATATAAAAAGGCAGTTGTTCTTAGTGGATCATGGGAATGAGGACAGATGTGGCTGACATGGAGCTCTGAAATCACATTTTCCTAAATTCTTATTTCTATCAAGGCAAGTTTTATGTACTTAACAAATATAATTCCTTGAGAGTTAAGGGTTGTTAAATCACAAATTTAGCATTCAATAGTTTCCTGAAAAATTAAATGAATAGATAACTTTAGTGTATGCATTCAGTGTTTTTTATATTTTATTCTCTCTTGTCATTCCTTTAAAAAATTTGAAATGTAACATTTGAAAGATAATTTTGCTAGTATATATATTTCATATATATTAATATTGAAAACAGCATAAGAGACATAAAGTACCTATATTTTTCAGATTATAAAAACCCTGACATTTATTAAGGTAAAATAAATGAGCAATAATTGCATAAATAATAGTTTTCAGAGTCCAGATTCTAATCCAAATCTCTCCTATACTAAAGGCTGTATTTTGTTCAGATCATCATCTGGCTTCCTAGAGCTCAACTTTTATTGTTGTTGCGTATGAGTGGTAGACATAATTTTGACCTCCTGACTTATGCCCCTTAGTGCCATGTTGTGAATATGTTATTTTACATTGCAAAAATAAATTTACAGAGGGAATTAAGGTAATCAGTTGACTTTTAAGATACATAGAGTAGCATGGATTATCCAGGTGGAACCAATGTATTTAGGAGTCCTAAAATTGAAGCATTCTTCTTGCTTGGGACAGAAGAGGATGTCAGAGAACCACGGGCATGAGAAGGGTTTGATGCATTGTTGCTAGCTTCAAGAAAAAAGAGGACATCTGAGAAGGGGTTAGGGCAGTCTGGAGGAGCCCAGGGCAACTCTTGGACACTGCCAAGCAAGAAATGAGCACCTTAGTCCTACAACTACAGGAATTAGATTCTATCAACAGTTTTGTTCTTCCTGGAAGTAGATTCTTTACTAGATCCTACAGAAAGAGTCTTGTCAACTAATACACTAATTTCTGACTTGTGAGAAACTGAGTAGAGAACCAAATTAAGCAGTGCCAGAATTCTGACAGATGGAACTGTTAGCTAATAAATTCGTGTTGCACTAATTTGCTGTTCGTGACCTTGTGTTACAGCAGCAATGGAAAACGGATTACCTGAATTCCATGTCCAGTGTAATTACTCAATAACATTTAAGTAAACTCATATATCTTCTGTTTGCATTGTTTCTAATTTCCAGATGGCCAAGGAATCAAATATCTCTTTTTCTATATATCAAACTTCATCCTGATAGATAAGTGTCCATGAAAAACTTAATTTTTGATTAATTCATTCACTCATTCAGTGATTTATTCATTTAACTATTCAATCAACAATATCAAATATTTATTGATGCCTATAACATGTAAAGATTTGTAAACACTGGAAATATGGCACAAATTAAGAAAATGCATGGTCCCTGCCCATATATACTGACATTGTCATGGGGAATATAGAAATTAAATTAAAAACTTTATATAATGTGACAGAGAATTATAAAACAGCCCCCAGTGACTCATACCTCTTTGTGTCCATGCCTCTAAGCAATGTAATGTTTCTGCTCCTTCCAATAAAAGTAGAGTCTCTCTCTGTCCATACGGGTATGGACTGCCTTATAAATTGCTTTCCTTAATCAAATGAGGTAGAAGTATAGTGTGGGAATTCTGGTTATGGAGGCCTTGCAGTTTGTGTTCTTGCCAGTTATAGTACTGTCCTAACACTGCCATGATGTTAGGAAGCCTGTCTAATGAATGAGAGGCCATAGTGAGCACCAACTTCCAGGCCTGTGAATAAAGCCATGTTCATCCCTCTAGTTAAGTGAGCCTGGGTGAGGCTAGCAGACGAAATACCTGGACAACCCACAGGATGTGAACATTCATGTACTGTTTGTTTGAAGCCCTTGAATCCAGGATGGATTGATACGCAGCAATGGGTGATATTATAATCAGTTAGAAATCAAGACAAAGTTATTTTCTACAAAGGAGACATATTAAGATATTATTCTGGGTGATCTAAAAGGTAGTGAGGGTGAGTTCTGAAGGATGAGTAAGAATTTGCCATGTAAAGGATATATATGTTGGTGGGGATTTATAAGGTAGTATATCATTTAAAGTAGAGTAAATAGCACAATCTGGGGGTGGTTGTCACACATTTGAGAAACTAAGAGAAGTTAAAAGAGGCTTGTAAGACTGGGGATCATGATCCAAGGAGGATTGTGGTGAGAAATAAAGCCAATGAAGATCTTCCACAAACATTTACAGAATAAGTTCTGATCAGTCTTATTCAGTACTAGAAGAGAAATATAAGTTCATTGGAATGATTATTTCTCTAAAGAAATGTGTTATAGCTGCAAAATGGGGGAGAAGGATAGATATGCCTTAACAGAATACAAACCTGGGTGAATTAAGTAGTTCCCCATACTTCTATGGGTGTTAGTAGTTTAGAAGACAGAAGCAATTTATCAAACTGCTTACAGACTATCCTATTTATAGCCTTTAACCCAGGACCTCAGGAGTTAGCTACTGAGTCAAGTTTAGACACAGTTCTCAATTTTGTAAAAGAGGCAAAGATGTTCACTATTCATAATACTGTGTATGTGTGTGTGTGTGTGTGTGTGTGTGTGTGTGTGTGCGTGTGTGCACGCACGTGTACGTGACCAGAAAAGTTGTTAACCAGGCAAAAACAACAAAAAGTTATGGAAGTATTGTAGTTTTAGAGTGACAGATTAATAAGAATCTGAGCAATCAGTTCAACCTTTTCATTTTGTATATGAGGAAGCATCTTTCAGAAGGGCAGGCTGATCTGCAAAGGGTTTTCATGCTAGATAATACAGACACTGAGTGGATTCCAGGTCACTTAAATTTCGGTTATGTGAATTTAGTTAGGACTTCCTTTGGTTGGTTACTTGGCTGTATCAAACATGAAGGACATTTCATTAGGGATTTCTCACTAATCTTAAAGCAGACTTAGCTTGTTGGGTTTGCTAGTGAGGATGTCAGTGTGACAAGTCACTTTTAGGTCCAAATATTTGCACATAGTTACCAATGAATAGTTAACGATGAACTTCATCCTATGTAGATAGGCTCCTATTTCCTGTAAGCTCTCTCCTCCAGCCTGACATAGGGGTAATTTGAAAATTCCCATATTTCGGGTTGAGTGAATTCAGTTGCTGAAGATTCCTTTGCCAATGTTCGATGTAATCAGACATCTTTTATAAGTGTATGAAGTATGATAGTGAAAATTTACAATCCACAGAAAGTAAAATAAATACACATGCATTTGCAATGCTTAACCTTCTCACAGTGTCCTATGGAGTATTTTCTATCTAGCTTCTTCTAAATAGAAGATGTGGCTGACAATATCAGATAAAGACAGGACCCTTTAACTACCGCTGTGGACATGTAGGCATTTTCCTAGACTGTTTTCTTTAGTGATAGACCTGGCCAGGAATGCGTTAACAATGTTACATTTCAACTATAAGAAAACTACTTTAGCATCAGAATCACATTCTTATTTGTTGCTATAAAAATGGGCATTTATTGCCCTTTTCAATTCTTGAATTTTAGAGAGTTTTTACTTCCTAAAGGGATCATTTGAAGGAGAAAGCTTTTTTTGTCTATTTCAGACAGAGCTGTTAATTTTTTTCAGATTCCGTTCATGCAAAACTTAAAGCATGAAAGGATAAGGGAATCAAGATAAGGAGAAATGTCAGCAGAAAATGATCTCTTTCTGCGTATACTTGTACTTGCTGACTGCCAATAAGGATCTGTATTATACCTTTCTTTTGTCTACCTTGTTATGTCTAACATTCCAATGCAACAGAAATGGGATGAAGGATAGCCTAGCTTGATGCCTTTTCAAAATTGCAAAGTCCTGAAAGTCATTCCACTCAGATAGATATATGTAGACAATACCTAGCTTTCAGGGAAATTGATGCATGCAGTCCTGAATGCAAAAAGGTATATCGAGCAACAAAGAAAGAAATGTGGTATTTCACATTTGAAGCTTTCACATGGCTTTTGTGCTGTGTAAGTTCTGAATTCATTATCAAATATATCCTTTGAAAATCAACTCAAAGAGCTGCCAAGGGATAATTTAGGGAAGGAAAGGGAAAAAAGTGAAAACATGGATGTTTAGAGTTAAAACAATACTTCATTTTCAAATAAAATGTCTATAGAAAATTACAGATTGAGGAGGAAAATGATTATATTGTGTGATTGAGCTTCTGATGCCACAGTGCTTTTGTGATGAGATGGGGCATCCACATAAAATGCAAATGAAGGCCGAAGGTGTATGTAATCACACAGTCTTCTATTCTTGGGTGTTTTATGTCTGATTGTGTATGTGTGTGCGTGTATGTGTGCATATGTGCTTGTGTGCGTGTCTTTCAGACAGCACCAGTTTAATTGTCTCTATAACTTTTCTTATCAACCTATCTGGATCCAATTGCACTAACATTTTGCTCACCTTTCAACTTCTTTAATGTTTCTCCCTGGTTTAAAACAACATAAATTTGGCTTCCTCATCAAGACGCTCATTTAGCTGCAGCTTGATTGCGAGTAATTTGCCCTAAGTAGCTCCATCTTTTAATTGTCTGTGCCTTTTTCCAATCTATAAACTGTAACTTCAGGCAGGCCATTTTTGTCTTACTACTTCCTCCTTAGAAAAGCATATCCAGTATTCCCATCTCCTGTGGCTTCAGGCATCCTTCACCACATGAACAGAAGGAATAGGATTTTCATGCAGCTTTAATTGATTTAAAAAATAAATCCACAAAATTTTGGTATCTGGAAAGAGGTAAATCAAATATGATCCACAAAAGTTAATGTTGTGTCTTAATGTTATTATAAGAGAAAGAGATAAGAAGGTAAAATTGTTATCTCCATAGCTATTAATGTCAATAGTAAGAAAGTTCTAATTGGTATCAAAGAGTTGATAAAAGGAATGTATTTTTCCCCAATATCAGTTTAGATTTCCCCAAATTCTGTTTTATTTGAGGGCAAAAAAATAAATAGGTATTTGGGCTTTCTGAACTGGCATTGTTTTCTCTATTGAAGATATCAAGCCTAACAACATTATTATATCAAGACTGGCTTAAGTCTGTGTATAAAACATCCTTTGTAGAAACATTGCATTGAGACTCTGTAATATGCTTTTTCCACACTCTTTATTCCTTGATTAAATAATCTCTTTTACCTAATGTATACTTTTTTTTTGTATAAGGGACTGAACCCAGGGACATTCTACTCTGAGTTATACCCCCAGCCCTTTTTAATTTTGTTTTGAAACAGGGTCTCCCTATGTTGTTGAGAGTCTTGCTAAGTTGCTGAGGCTAGTGTTGAAAATGTGATCCTCCTGTCTCAGCCTCACAAGTACTGAGATTACAGGCATGTGCCACCACACCTGGCCAATGGCCAATGCATACTATAAATGTGTTACCTAGGTTAGCAGTATATTCAGAAATAATACATTCTGAATAAGTAAATCATGTATCTTTCTTATCTATAGTTTTAATTATTGCAAAACTAACAAATATAATGGATATTCTTTCCATTATCCCCAAATTATGAAGAACTAGAATAATTTTATTTCCTTATTTATGTTTTTCATAACATATATTTTATTCATCTCCTCTTATTCTTGAGGCAAATGAGCATTTTATTTCAATCTTGCTTTAAAAGACATAGATGTTCATTTTAAATGTTTGAAATTATGCAACTTTGAAAAAACAACAAAAAAAATAAGCGTGAATCTGATTTTGGAAAATTAAAAATTCAGGAATTAACATCATAACTTTTTCATAAATATAAGATCAGGTAGTTTAATAACCATTAAATTAACTATTTCCTGCCACATTTTTAATGTACTTTTATTGTTGCATTGTAACTATACATCACAATGAGCTTCAGAGTGCTAGAAACACACGTGCACACAGCACTTGGTGTGCTTCTTTCCAAATCCCACCCTGCTCCCTCCCCCTCCACGTACATATATATTATTGGAGATTGATATTGGTAATTTGGCATATCTACATGCTATTATTTGAACTGTTCCCTTCATTAAGTCTCCATTTCCCACCGCCACCCTCCTTAGTCTCCTTCAACTATTCTACTAGGATCTCACACCTATCTGAAGTCCCTTTTGTTTCTCAATTTCTTTCTAGTTTCCGTTATGAGAGAAAACATATGACCCTTCACTCTACGAGACTGGCTAAACTCACTTAGCATAATATTATTTGATTCCATCCATTTTCCTGAAAATGACATACCATTGTGTGTATATAACACAGTTTTATAATCCATTCATCTGTCGACAGACACTTAGACTGGTTACATAATTTGACTACTGTAAGTTATGCTGCTATAAACATGAATATGCATGTATCACTATAATATTCTAATTTCAATCCCTTTGGAAAGATATCGAAGAATGGTATAGCTGGATCAAACAGGATCCATTATTAGTCTTCTGAGGAATCTCCACACTTCTCCATAACAGCTGTACTAATTTGCAATCCCACCAACAGTGTATAAAGGTTCCTATTTCCTCATTATCCTTGTCAGCATTTATTATTGTTTGTATTCTTGATGATTGCTATTCTAACTGGAGTTCTTTAGAAAAATAAAAATGTGAATATAAAGAAATATCATTGGGAAAATAATATTTTACCTAGGTTAGAAGGTCCAGTTTTCCAAATCAGGGTCATTTGTTTTAGATAACATATCTTTAAAGATCATCTGGGTCAGACTAAGACACAGTTTATCTTAACCCTCTTCATCCTGACTTATAGGCAAAAGACCTCAAGAGTTACATTTTTGTAAGGAATGTTTGGAACCTTTAGCTTAACAATCTCAGAACCTCTCTAAGCAACAGCATCCCTTGTTACAACAGTCTTACTGCTGGGGCTTGCAGAAATTTAAAAGAAAAAAAATCACACCCACATCACGTAATTGGCTTTCTTAACTATTGAAGTAATTACTGATTCAAAAATTAGTAATCCATAGTTGAATTCTGAGATTTTATTCTTTTACCTAAGCCAGGTCTTTTTCTCTAAATACATTACCTTTAATCCTATTATTTTCTTTGTAACTAATAACATCATAAATACAAAGTAATATGGTAGGGTATAGGGTTAAAGTATTCCATGTAGTGTGTTCACAGTCATGTTAGCACATTGATAGATAGTTGTATAGCTGATCTAGAACTCTTCTCTGTAGACAGATGAGCAGCAAGTTTATGCCCTTCCTCAGAGTGGTACAAAAAAAGATGTTTATGTCTTAGGAAACTTGGGTCCTTGGAAAACCAGTCACTAAAAGTAATTGCTGTTTCTTAACATTTAAATACATCCTCTCCATAATAGAATGGAAAAACATAATCCTAATAATGTTACATATAGGTATCATCTTTTGAAAATTCATACTAGAATTCTAATCCATTCATTATTATTTCACTCAACAAACATTTACTGATCACCTACTATGTTGTAGGCACAAAGGTTATAAAGACAAAAACAAAAGACAAGGCTTCAAGATTCACAAAACCAGTATTTTTGTGGGAGGACCAAAACCAATTAGTGACTGTGTGATAGTAGCTTTGCTTGGATAGTGGCAAATGGATCCTGTTAACGGTTTAGTTAGGGCCCATCTCTAAGAAAGCATTTAATTTGGGATTTGAAGTAGAAGGGAGACTCAGATAAATAAGGCATTTTTAAGCAAAGATAGAAAGTATACACACTGCAGTTTAATTCTGCTTTAACATTTATAGAATCACAGAAGCCACTCTCTAGTCCCACTATAATTTGTCTTTACACCACGGACCCTTTCATTTCACTCCTAGTTGACTTAGCTTTTGATATTGCTCCCATTATTTACCTCCTTTCTTCCTTCCTTGTTGTTCTTTTATCTTTTTTTACACAAAATCAAATGTTAGCAGATTTTAAGAACAATCAAGATATTTGGCATGTCACTTCTCCAAGTTAGTATATAATTAAAAATGTTTACTGGTTTTATTCATAATGCCCACAAACTGTTAATGTCAGCTCAATGAAACTAGAGACCAAGCCTAGTGTTTTCTTTGTGGATTCCATTACGTACATACAGGACACATAGATGTCACAAAACAAAACCCACAAAAGCTTATGCTCAGTGAATAAATGTCGAAATGAGAAAATAGATTTACTAGATATTAAAATCAAGACATGATGCAGCTAATTTGTGACCAATGCACAAGAAATTTTGTAGAATCACTGTCACTTAAAAATACAAAGTATTTTGAGTTAATAATTCTATATTTAGAACAGAAATTAACATCTGATCTCAAATTTTCACTTTTATCCATGTAGATCATCTTTCAAATCTACTGCACAGGGTGAAACGCTTGTAAAATCAGCCCTTGGGCATGCTAAAGCATTTCACTTGTAAGTCTCCCAGCATGGTTATTTTTGGACAGGCTTCAGATATTTGGGAATATTGTCTGACTATTCAAACAACTTAGATAATAGATGGTGAACATCGCAGATCTTGTTTCTTATCGACTCTGCCCCAAATTAAAATACCAAAAATGCAATAATATTTTCCTTCGAGTCATGTATTTTTCCATTAGTTTAAGGGTCTTTTCAGTTTTATTTTTATTTTTTCACTTCTGCAACTCAAGGTATGCAGCAAAAAAATTCTTTAAATCTGCACTTGATTATTAGTCTCACTTACTCTGTGCAACAGCAAGGATCCTGTTTTCTTGGAAATATTTGAGACAGCCTCATGGTGAGCTATAAAGTTATTAATGTTGCTTGATATTTGCTTTGACAGCTGCTCTGTACTCTCTTTAATCATCTTCATCATGGTCCGTAGCTCTTTTTTCCCTCCATTTCACTTTTGCCTATGCTGCTCAGAGAGGATGATGCACACAAAAAACCTGATACATCTCCTTTCCCTTGTATTCCCCCTCATTTTTCTATTTTATAAGTTTAATTTTATTCCTTCATTTGGACATTTATTCATTCAATAAGTATGCATTCAACATCTGCCAGATACAAAGCCCTAGATGAAAGACTGGTTGTTAAAGAGATGAACAAAACACATTTATGCTTTTGATAAATACATCTTATAATAGGTTGACCAAGAGAGGCCCATGATAGGATAGTAGACTGTGATAAGATTCATAACACAAAGGCTATGAGTGTGTGTGTGTGTTTTGGAGTCAAGGAGATAAGGATGAGATATTGATTTCAATACTTACTGGATAAGTGATATTGTATGTGCTACTGAGCTACTTAATTCCTATCCTCAATGATCAACAAACTTTATTTTTCTCATCTGCAAAATGGAAAAACAACCTTTTATAAATAAATAAGTAAGTAAATAAATAAATAAATAAATGCAGATTTAGAAATCAGAGAAAAAGAAAATGATGACATTCATGGAAACCTTGCCTTGAGACAATTGGCCTGAGCCTCCAAAGCTGGATGGTCTGAGAATCAATATCCGGACCTGCTCACACAAAGTATATGTGGGGAAGTTCTGGTTCTGTTGAGGGTAATGTGCATATCTCTTCTGACAGAACTGCAAGGCAGGTAAAGGAGATGGCTGTGGTTTGAATCTGGATTGACCCCCAAAGTCTCATGTGTTGAGGGCTTTGTCCCCTATGCAGCAATGTCCAGGGGCAGGGCTTTTGGCAAGTGACTGGACCCAAAGAGCGCGGACCTCATCAGTGATTAATTCACCAAAGGCTAAATGGACTGCGGAGAAGGAGTGGTAACTGTAAGTGCGGAAGCATGGCAGGAGGAATACATCACTGGGGGGTGCCCTGAAAGGGTATTTCTTGTCCCTGCCCCTGCTTTACTTCCCACCCCTTTCTCTTTATTTCTGTTTTCTGGCTGCCATGAGCTAAGCCCCTTTCCTCCCCCTTCCCTTCCATCCTGACATTTTGCCTCACCTCAGGCCTGCAGCAATGCAGCCAGCTGAACATGCACTAAAATCTCCGAGTCCATGGGCCAAAATAAATCTTCCCTCCTCTAAGTTGTTTTCCTCAGATATTTGTCAAATCCAGAAAAAGCTGATTAACACAGAGATTATGGGAGGTAGTTTTAGTATGCAATATGTAGATTATGGGAGGTAACTGGACAGACTGCAAAGAAATTGTACATAACTTGGGCCAGGCGTGGCGGCGCACGCTTGTAATCCCAGTACTTTGGGAGGCGGAGACCAGAGGATCCGGGTTCGTGGCCAGCCTCGGCTCTCACTCTCTTTCTCCCTGTCTCTCTCTCTCTCTCTCTCTCCTTAGTGAGACCCTCCGCAACTTCATGAGACCTGGTCTTAAAATAAAGCATAAAAAATAGGGCCGGGGGCATAGCGCGGAAGTAGAACGCCCCTGCGTTCAATCCCCGGTACCGCAAAAAAAAAAAAAAAGAAATTGTACATAACTTTATTAAATGGGCTCAAAATAGATGCCCTAGGCAGTGAGTATAACATACATTGCCTCATTTAATCCTCATATCAACCCTGTTTGGTGGGTAGTCCCCCACCCCTTCATTATTTTATAGATGAGATGACTGAGACGCAGAGAGAGGTTAAGTCACGTGTCCATTCACACAGTTTGAAATGAGTGGTGTAAGAATATAAACACGTATCAACTTCTAAAAGACTTTAGGCTTTATAAGGATGAGGGCTACTTCAGTTCAGCTCATGTCCTATTACAATACATAGTGTAGCCCCAGCACCTACCAGGTTATAGAATGAATTTCTTCATGTTCACCTTTGCTCAACAATCCATGCTGATTTGCTGATTCTTGGTGGGGTTTAAACCTGATGACAAGGTAAAGACTCTGCACTTTGTATGTTAAGTATTAGAGTCTATGAGTAGGTTAACTAGGAACCCAATTGGGTTGTTCATAACAGATTTGAAAGGAGAGAAACTGGCTGGAAAAAAGTAATACAGAAGATTCCCTCATGTGTGTAGAAAATAGAAAATGAAGCTTTGGAGTAGGTAGGTATTAGTGTCAATAAATAGAATTGACAAGGTGGGGGTTATAGGAGAGAGAGAGTTCTTTTTACTTTGACCACTGACAGAATAGCAGGATTATTAAAATAATATGTACTGCTTACCAGGAAGAACAAACACCTATATAGGAAAGAGAAAGAAGTGTAGAGTTATTGTGGGATTGAAAGTAAGGAATTTGGCTTTTGAGAAGCTGGGGAAAATGTCTGCCTATTCAGGAAGTGGATAGAAATAGAGAATCAGGGCACAGGAGCATGGTAAGGTCACACATAAAATTTGTATGTTTCCATTATAGGAGTGATATTTGCAAAACAGAAATGATGAAATTTCTAAGGGAGTTTGCTTTATTAATATACGAGCTAATCATTTCTTTCTTTAGGTTATTTCAGATCTCAAAAGAGGTGTAATTACATGAAAGTCTGGGCTGAACCTTATTTTTTGGTTAAAAATAAGATGTGAAATTCAAGTATGCTTTTGAATTGCAAAAATATTTCATTTACCCATAAGCACTAAAAATCAAGGCTGAATTTCACATTTAAGCAAATATTTAGCTCTAGAAATAATAGTTTAAACAAGCTAATAAATGAACTTTACAATTGCCCTTTCCTGCTGCAAACTTCAGTTTTTATAACAGTCTTAAGAATTGACACACAGATGAGGGTCGGAATATTGAATACACTTTGATTTGCTATTATGCAAAGGAAGCTGGTCTTTAAGTATCATAACTCAGAGTAGAGGTGTTCAACCTTTTGTTATTGACAGAATTTTCTCTTCCTACAAAAATATGCAAGCCTTTTAAGAAAAATCCCTTCCAGCCAGCTAAAGACCTTGCTCTTTCACAATGTTGCCGGTAAAGGGAATAAACATCTCCGCTGAGACACAGCATTTTGCCTCTTAGGGAACAGATGTGTTGCTGTTTGAGAAGCTGCCAGGGGTCCTGCCAACCAGTGGGTCTTATTATGGAAAATAACACTGGAAGCTCTTTAAAACACTGTTCCTGGGGGTCAGGTTTGAAGCTGCTGTACCACTTACAACAGGCTTTACTGTGCAGAGTTATATTTTAGGAACCATAATTATCCCTGGAAACTTAATAGAATCTGTTAAACTGAGCTGTGTTCAAACAGAATTAAGGGAGAACTTTAGATCTAATGAGATTCCAAAGATAATTTTCAGGTATTGAAATGAATAATTACAAACCAAATATATCATTGCTCTCTTTGTTATAATAGTGGCACATACATAAAGAAAATTTTATGATATTATGTGTTTCAAAAATAGATATGGAGAAACATTATTATTTTTTCATAGAAACAATGTGGAAAGATATTATTTTTAGTGATTATAAGACCAACTCCTATGTTTTTATTGCCATTAAGCACTTATTTAAGAATTATGGAGAGTTTAATGTTTTTTCGTGTTTTTAGTGAATACCTAAAAGCACCAAAAAGAAAAAGAAAGAAAGAAAAGAAGCCACGCGTGATGGTACATTCCTGTAATACCAGTACTTGGGAGACTGAGACATGAGGATTGCAGGTTTGAGGCCAGCCTCAGGAGCTTAGTGAGACTTTCAGCAAACTAGTGAGACCCTGTTTTAAAATAAAAATAAAATAGGGCTGAGAGTGTAGCTCAGAGGTTGAATGCCCATAAGCTCAACCCCAGTATCCCCCCAAAAAGAAAATATCTTATGTGAAGTTTCTGGGGACTGTTTGTAAGACACCACTAATAAGTATTCACAGGAAATCAGAAATCACCAGTACTGAACCTGCCTCTTCAACATAATGCCTTTGGCAAATAACTCCAAAACACAAACACAGGCTAATCCTGAACAGGTTCTACTTATTGGCCCAACATGTGTGAGACTTTACAATTCTCAGTGATAACGTTATGTATTATCTTGCCTAGTGTTTTCCTAATTAATTTTCATTGTGCTGCTCAATAGCTAATTAATACAAGGTAAGCTGCCTAGGGTTTATTTTAACTTCAACAAGCTGACTGACAAGGCTGGTCATACTAGGCAGCTCTCTCACTCTGTTGAGGGAGCCAGAATGACCCTGGGGGTTCTGCTTGTTGTGAGCAGCCCCTTATTCTCTTTTAGAAATATCATAAGGGCAGAATGGTTGGTCTACCCTAATGGTCCACTCATTTTTCATCCTCTTGGGAACTGATGCTCTGCATTCCCATTAGGAATGCACATTTAAAAACTGTTCAATCATTCATAGTTGCATGGCCACAACAGGTATATAGGGATATAGAAACACTCCTTTTTTCATTATTCTCTGCTTCCAATGCTTTCTTCCAAATTAACCAAGTTTTATGGTCTGTATTTATTCACTGATAAAAATGCAGAAACACTTCCTGCACTCTTAATCAATAAACAATTTCTTAGTATTACTAGTAAAACCACTTCTACTACTGTGGGCCGAGAATATGACAACCCTCTGCCCTTCCAATCCCCCTGGTATTCACTGGGAGAAAGCCAGTGATCTGGACTTAATTAGAGCCTGCTGTTCTTTACTCTGTCCTCTTCCCTGCCATCATCCCACGAAGGAGCTAATCTGCGACAGAGCTGCTTGGTATTTCTGGTTGGGTTAGCATTCCACCAGTGTAGTCATGACAAAAACAATAATGCTGCAAATACTGACAGTAGCCTCCTCCTTAGAATTTTCAACAAAAGATTAAGAGGACACATTCTCACCATGATAATCTGTCTGATGACTATCATCAGGGAGAGGAAAACAAAGAAAAAGCTAAATCAAATTTACTTGGAAACAAATGTAAAGGATACTTATAAGAAGCACTGAGAAAGGAAAACAACTCCTCACTTGGGCTTCATTACTATTTTTGATATATTTTAAAAGAATATTGTTTCCTCTCTGTCATCTAACTTTGGGAACTCTGGCTAGAATAAGAGTTCACGAGAGATTCTAAAGGTAACAAGGTAAATGATACATCCCTTTATAAGAGTCAAGATTTTTACATAATCTTCATTTGGAGTGAGAAACGACATTCAACTCAAATAGTTGTTTCTAAACACAGATGTTAGGAATGAGTTTTTAGAAAGTTCTGTTTTATTATGTCCTAAGAAATAAGTACTATGCCATGCATTTTTTTTTACCTAAGACCCTTTTCTTAAATTATCTTTTCACAGGGCTCTATATTCATTTCTATCAATACATTGCAGTTTATAAAATGTTAACTAGCATGCTAAAGTGTCAGTAGAATTATCAATGCCCACAACCCAAGACAGGGTTTATGGAACATACGCCATGGGGCTTAAGTTAGTCACACATATCTCCACATATCACTCTAATGCGATAGCTGTATCTCTGTTTCTCACCCAGAAACCCAAGACAGTAGGAAACTTAAAAACAGAATAATAATGTCACGCATAATCAGCAATTCACCAGCAAATTGGATGTGGCCTGTGAAAACTAACCGATGGTGTCCCACGTGCTTTGATTGAATGCATTTATTACTTTAGATAAATTTTCATGATACAGCTTGTTAAGTCATCAAATTTAGAATCCTAATTGATTCAGCATACTGAGAACAGGGGCTACTTTCAGAATTGGACTTAAATTCACTAAAGTCACAAAGAATGGTGTGTAAAATCAGGATGCCAAAGTCTTATTGTACAAGAACTCAAGCCATCATATAGGTTTTCTAATACCTTTATTAGCATGACATATTTTTCTTTCCTTGAAGGCAGATTCCATACAAAAGTAATTTCATTCAGAAATTTGTGTGGTGTGCACAGTAGGAAACCACAGGCCTTTAATACTATTAGGCATGAATTTAGGTATGAATGTTGGTCTTAATGAGGAAACATTAAGACACATTCTTCTGGATCAGAATGGCATGTAGATTGGGGACACCAGTGTTTTCCCAAGTGTTTTTCTTTGCTTTGCTTCCAAGACTGATGATAACCTTCTGAATGACACTTTATTTTCTTGATGTGTTAATATATTCCAATCAAGTAATAGTTTGTCTTAAAGATTTCAGAGCCATTTTATTGTTTTTGTTGTTGTTGTTTTGGTGGTACTGGGGGTTGAACCCAGATGCATTCTACCTTGGAGATATATCCTCAGCCCCTTTGCTACTTTTTGTTTTGAAACAGGGTCTCCCTAGGTTTCTGACAGTCTCACTACATTGCTGAGGCTGATCTTGAACCTGTGATTCTCCTGTCTCAGTCTCCCAAGTACTGGTATTACAGGCGTGTGGTACCACGCTCGGCTAGAGCCATATTTTTTAAAGAAAATTTCAGATGACTTTGCTGATCTTTTCTCTATTAGAGAGTGCTGTACATTGAATTAATTTTCATTTTGTAGGGGATTCTTCATATCCTTATTTTCAAGGTCCTATATAGATATATAGTAACCCATAGCTAAAACTCAAAACAAAATATTTTCAATGAACATATAAATTCATCTACTTATTGCCTTTTTATAAACACCCTCCTTGAAATAATACAAATCTGAGGGATTAAAAATTCTGGGATGAATCTAGTCTTACTCATTACCATCTCTCCAGTGCCAACTTTTTAAAAGGTTGGCTCACTATAGACACTGAATTAAAATTTATTGAATAAAATTAATGTCAATATAAATTTTATTGGACACTAAAGACACATTCTTGTATCCCTCATAATTAATACCTAAAATAAAGTATATTCAAATAGGTGAACAAAAACACTCATTCATCAATGTGGCCTGATGTAAATCTCATACTATTTTTTCCATGTGACACATTTGCTTAGACGTATTTGACAAGTTACACAGAAAGAAAATTTTCTCAAATAGCAAAGACAAAATCAGTACCAAATTTGGTATTAAAATTAATTCAATTGTTTGAGGTAGCTAAATTCTAACTTATTTAAATTTGCTACCTTTATTTTATTTAGACCATCCAAATTTAAGTTTATTTAACGTATGAATTATGTCTTTCTTTTAAAAGATTTGAGTTTGTCAGTGGCCCAAATGTATTATTGGGGATACAAGGCATTGATAATAATAGCTTCTTATTTAACTGAATCAGTTTTTTTAGATGATAATTTATGGGTTCTAAAATATGAGTCCTTTGTGATAGTAAAAGTGACTGGATGAACCCATTTCTACACCCTGTTTTAAGGGAATCCCAAACTTAGTTTCAGCAGTAATATAAATTAGAAAGTTTTGACTTCTTATAAATAAGGGGAATTAAGCTCTATTTTAAGATTTTTAGGAGGTTTTAATATATTTGATAAAGTTTAAATTTGTCTAACAGTTCACTTGTGAAATATAGTCAGAAATACATTTTTGGGGATGTGATAGTCAATCTAGTTTGTCAACTTGACCTGATCAGGACACACCCAAGATCATGTGACTTTGGGTGTGTAACAGCAGATTAAACAGAAAGCCCTGCCCTGAATGTAGGCAGCAGGATTCTGATAGGTGCAGGACTTAGATAAAAGAGGGAGAAGCCACGTAGAGCGCTGTGCTACTCTTTCTGAAGAAAACGCATCTGCTCTCGCCTGAGATCATCAGCCTCTGGCTCATAGAACTGGAACTTCGCCATTTCTCTGAAGAGCTTCTTGATCTTCTGCTCTTGTCTGAGATCGTCGGCCTCCAGCCCTTCGAACTGAAACTTCACCATCGTTTCTCCGAAGAGCTTCCTGATCTTCACATCTTGGACTGGGACTGAATTAGTGGTTGCTCCGATCCTAAGACTCCAGCTCTTAGACCACTCGACCAGCTACTGGTTCCTCTGACTCTCCACGTGCAGTCAGAACTTGGGACTACATTGCTTCAAACTGTAAG
>PVJS01015678.1:0-38553 GCA_004027185.1 Glis glis | reverse complement strand
TGCGGAATAAAAAAGACAAGTAGTGCATGTTATGTAATTCCATTTATACGAATCTATGGCTATAAAATCAGAACTGCGGTTGTCTCTGAAGGGCAAGGAAGCATGAGGAAACTTTTTGGAGTGATGGGACTGTTCTGTGTCTTGATTGGGGAGTGGGTATGCATTGATCCAAACCTATCAAACTAAGATTTAAATTCTGTGCATTTCACCCTCCATCATATACTATACCTTGACTGCCTTAAAAAGGCAGGAGAGGAAGATAAAACCAAACGCCTCATCTTCTCCACTGACAAGGTCCCTACTGGTCACCTCCCAGCGCTGCTTCTCTGAGTCCTGGCCACAGCTGTGGGCAGCAGATGAGCAGCGGCGTGAGCTGCGCCAGTCAAGGCCCTCTCTTAAGAACATGGGGTTGAGAGGGATTGTTCTTGTCTGAGCGGTTGGACCACAGACGAGGAGTGAAATGGGTAACTCTAGTTGTCTCTTGTCTTTCCATCCCCATGGAAAGAGAGGTGGAAACTCAGAGTTAGACAAGTCCTTTCCCCTGGATCACGTGACTAGTCAGTGATGGAGCTGGGATCCAGCCTTGGATATGAGTCCTCCCTTTTTATTTTGTTGTGGTACTGGGGATTGAACCCAGGACACTTCTACCTCTGAGCTACACTCCCAGCACTATTTTATTTTTTATCTGGAAGCGGGGGCTCACTAAGTTCCTGAGGCTGGCCTTGAACCCATAATCCTTCTGTCTCAGCCTCCCAAGTACTGGGATTAGAGGCATGTACCACCGTGCCCAGCCTGGATATGACTCTCTTTGGAACCCTTGAGGCGTATGGGAATATATCACTGATGAACATGTATTTCTTTAGTTCTGCATAAGAATATACAAGAAAGTATGAACACAGAGAAGCTGGTGTATGTATAAAAAGAGCATGGAAATGGTGAAGTTGGAGACCACAACTTGCAAATGAATGTGTAAAATGAAGACTTTGGAATATGTTGCAAATTAATTGGGATAAAAGATTTATAGCACATCAATTTTTTAAAAATAAAGCACCCCCCCAAAAAAAAGCTGCAGTTCTGAAGATGAGCTGGGACACAAGAGGGGAGTGGACAGTGTGTGTTTCCAGTGTCATTGGCTGTCAGGATCATTGTAGCTCAAGGCTACACACACTCAAGTATCAATGTCGGAGCCGGGAGGTGCTGAGCTGTGTCTCAGCATCTGACTCGATAACAAGCCTTTGAATTCACACTGTCACTTTATCACAAAGAGATACTGTATATGGGAGAGGGCCTGAGAAAGAGGAGCAAGAAAGAAAAGACTAGTTTGAGGTGTAGCTCAGTGGCAAGAATGCTTGCCTAGCCTCACGAGGCCCCGGGTTCAATGCCCAGTGCAGCATGAAAACGCGCGCGCGTGCACACACACACACACACACACACACACACCTCTGGGCACAGTGAAGGTTAATTGAGAGCAGGCTGGATCAACTACTTTTGAGGAACTCCACAACACTAATACTTAAGGAAGGCAGAACTCTGCTTTCTTTTTAAGGAATGAGGCATTTTGTGAAAGTAATGGAATAAATTGAAGAAAAAAATGTTAGGGGAAATGGTCTACAGGCAAACCTAAAGATGGAATGTGTTGTTTAGAAAGGGGAAGGCTCACCGGGCGTGGTGGCACACACTTGTAATCTCAGTACTTTGGGAGGCAGAGACCAGAGGATCTGGGTTCGCGGCCAGCCTCAGCTCTCTCTCTCTCTCTCTCTCTCCCTCTCTCTCTCTCTTTCTCTCTCTCTCTCTCCCCGCCCCCTCCTTAGTGAGGCCCTCCGCAACTTCGTGAGACCCAGTCTCAAAATAAAGTATAAAAAATAGGGCCGGGGGCGTAGCACGGAGGTAGAACGCCCCTGCGTTCAATCCCCGGTATCACAAAAAAAAAAAAGAAAGGGGAAGGCTCACGGATGACCCTAAATGATGTGCATTTCACAGATGAAACACCGCGTCTTTCAAATTAGAGGGTGTATCATGAGCACGCTCATGATGTGTGTGTGTGTGTGTGTGTGTGTGTGTGTGTGGTCATAGGTGGCTTAGCTTTTCTTCCTTTATCAGAAGCGAGGGCCGGCATTTCACTAGGTTCCTGTAAATAACTCCTCTCTGGTTTAATTCTCGCCAATTTCCTGGAGCTCCATTAGGATACAGAGAAACCGAGAGATTCGCCCAAGGTCAAAGTCAGAACTGGGGCTGGAACTTCGTGTTCAGCACAGGGCGCCCTGCGTCAGTCCATCCTCCTCTTTTCCTCCTCTTATTGTTTTCAAGGCCCCTCCACCTCCCCCTGTCCCCTCCTTTTCCATCCCGTGAGTTGCTGGACCGGGCTCTTCCCTTGGTAGTCCCTGCTTCACTCTTCTTGGGAGCTGACTGCTGTTCTTGTCCAGAACAGAGAGTGGGTGGAGCCAGGGAGCTGACTTTTTCTCAGACTTAGATCAGGTCATTTTCTGAGATAGTATACTCTTGAAGAAAGTGTGAGTTTGGGGGAACAAAAGGGCCTAGGAAAAGACCAAATGAAATATTGAATGTTTTCTTTTTTTTTTTGTGGTACTGGGGATTGAACCCAGGGGCGTTCTACCTCTGAGCTACACCCCCGGCCCTATTTTTTATACTTTATTTTGAAACCGGGTCTCACTAAGTTGCGGAGGGCCTCACTAAGTAGCTGAGGCTGGCCGCGAACCTGGATCCTCCAGTCTGAGCCTCCCAAGTACTGGGATGACAAGCGTGCGCCACCACGCCCAGTGTATATATCGAATGTTTTCACACATTACTAATATTTATCCACCAGGTGGGTATTAGCTGGAAAGTTGGGCCTATGATGGTCACTGAGAAACGTTGCTTAAACCAAGGCAAATTTCTGAAAAGTTGTACATAAGTAAGTAATAGAAACAGAAAGGTCGTGATGTAAAGAAACGGATGAGCTTTAAGGTAAAAGAAAAGAAGCAGTTGTGTAGCAAATCCACATCCTTCAGTTTGCCTATTTCATAGTCTTGTGAAATTGAGTGGCCATCAACTTCCTAGAAATTACAATAGCTTTTATTTTATTTTATTTTTTGTGGTACTGGGGATTGAACCCAGAGGCAGTCTACCTCCAAGCTACACCCCAGCCCTATTTTTATTTTTATTTTGAAACAGGGTCTCGCTAGGTTGATGTGAGTCTCACTATTTGCTGAGGCTGTCCTTGAACTTGGGATCCTCTTGTCTCAGCCTCCCAAGTACTGGGATTACAGGTGTGCGCCACCACACCTGGCTCTACAATAGCTCTTAATTTCAACAAGCATTCACATCATGTTAAATGCTCAATGTTAATCAATAATAAAGGCAGAGGCATTGTTGAGGGAAAGGATGATCTGTCTAATCCTGGAACCATAGGAAGGGTGCAGGATTACTTGGGTCTTCTTTCCGCCATCCCTGGAAACAGAGGCTCCCCTGTTTCCAGGGTTGTACGTGTGCCTCGGTGGTCCTTGGTGACAGCATGTCACTTCTGTTTTCTGCTGCTTCTGAGTGACCATGTAGCCGTGAATAGCAAATCTGTCCATGTTGGAACTAGTCCGGCTTCTGAAGGACCTCGCTGTCCATTGTTCCGGTGGCTCGGAATTGAAAAAGAATGCTCCATCTAAATAAGTAATTTGATGGTCGGCTAATCTCGCTTATGGTGTTTGTTTTCTCTGATTCCCTCCAAAAGCACATATTTGAAAGGGGGTCATCACGCAATGGTGAGAGTGCAGGCTCTGTGCACCTGTGAGTGGGCCCCACCCAGCTCCAGAGGGCAGCATGGCTGCTCAAAGGGATGTAGTCTCATGGAGCCTCAGTTTCCCCATCTGCAAAGCAGGGGTAAAGGACTTTTTTTTGGTGGTACTGGGGGTTGAATCTAGGGGCATTCTATCTCTGAGCTACACCTCCAGTCCTATTTTATTTTTTATTTGGAAATGGGGTCTCACTAAGTTGCAGAGGGCCTCACTAAGTTGCTGAGGCTGGCCATGAACCTGTGATCCTCCTGTATCAGTCTCCCAAGTATTGGGATTACAAGCGTGCGCCACCACACCTGGCTAAGACTTCATTTTTTAAATGTATGTGCAAATTCTAAGTAGGATGATATCCAGTGTCTAGCCCAGAACATGCTTTCAATACATAATGACTGTTAGTTTAAATCTTTTATTTAGGTTGGGTATTTTCTGAATATTTTAAAAAGCAAAAGTCAATTTAAGAACAGCGATAGATGGTAATATATATTTGTAAAATCCTTTTTGGGGGTAAATGTTGGAAAATTAGAATTGCATCAAGATATTAACTTTTATATCAGGACAACTTAGAGTATATTTAAAGAAAAGCATATCCTTTATTATTATTATTATTATTTTTGCAGTACTGGGGATTGAACCCAAGGCATTCTACCTCTGAGCTACACCCCCAGCCCTATTTTTTATTCTTTATTTTGAAACAGGGTCTCACTAAGTTGTGGAGGGTCTCACTAAGTAGCTGAGGCTGGCTGCGAACCTGTGATCCTCCTGTCTCAGCCTCCCAGTACTGGGATTACAAGCGTGTACCACCACGCCTGGCTCAAAAAGCATATACTTTAAACATACTTAGAGTATATTTATTTACTTATTATTTATTATTTTTTGTGGTGCCGGTGATTGAACCCAGGGGCAGTCTACCTCTGAACTCCACCCCATCCCTATTTTATTTTTTATTTGGAACCATGGTCTTTCTAAGTTGTTGAGAGCCTCACTAAGTTGCTGAGGCTGGCCTTGAACCTGTGATCCTTCTGTCTCAACCTCCCAGGTATTGGGATTACAGGCGTATGCTCCACCATGCCCAGCTCTTAGAGTATATTTAAAGAAAGCATTGCCCACATTTAGCATTATCACAATGTATTTCTTCCTTTAGGTACACACAACAAAAACCCAATTTGTATACTCTTCCTTCCCAAGGGTCTCAAAGCTATTTTATTTCATTTTTTGCAGTACTGGGGATTGAACCCAGGGACATTCTACCTCCAAGCTACATCCCTAGCCCCATTTTTTTATTCTTTAATTTGAAACAGGGTCTCACTAAGTTGCAGAGGGCCTCACTAAGTAGCTGAAACTGGCCGCAAACCTGGATTCTCCTGTCTCAGCCTCCCAAGTACTGGGATTACAAGTGTGTACCACCACACCTGGCTTAGTTTCATATCATCAATCCTTGGGATTTCAATGAGAGGATAGTCAAGGCATATCTTTTTAATTTTAATTTCTAAACCAAGAATAGTAAATCGGAAGAAGTTAAGCGACCTGCTAGGAGTCCCACGGCGAGCACCAGAGATTAGGCACATAATAGAATTAATGATGTAGAGTGGCTAGACTACATGGATGAGGCTGACACCGTTTTCAGGGTCTCCCAGGGAATAGGTTGTAAGGAAGGCATTTCAGAAGCACGCCGTTCTTAGCATATCTTCTTTTGGAAGTGTTAGATGACTTGCAGGCAAAGATGGGACGCACGGGGCAGAGCAGCTGAGGACGTCCAGCTGAAGAAACAGGAGGACTTAGCACCAGGATGGGCTCACCCCACGAGCAGAAAAGATGGACAGCCAAGGGATTGGGAGGTTAGGGCTTCTGAGCCTTTGCAAGAAATACTGAAAATTTTGGAGTGGATGTTGACATGACACCCGATGCTGTGTTTGGAGGAAAGTTTTGCGTTCTGTCTTGCCTGGCGTTCCCACCACTTGCTAACTGTCAGTCTTAGCTCTGGGCTGATTGATGGACTCTGTCTGGAGTTGTGTTCTCTGCGTCACTGGCACCAAGTAGGCCTTAGAGCTTTGTAAAAGAATAGCTCTGACATGCTTGTAATCCCAGTGCTTGGGAGGTTGATACAGGAGGATCACAGGTTCGAGGACAGCCTAAGCAACTTAGCGAGACACTCAGTAACCTAGTGAGACCCTGTTTGAAAATAAAAAAAATAAAAAGGGCTGGGGGTGTAGCTCAGAGGTAGAATGCTCTTGGGTTCAATCCCCAGTAACACATACACACACACACACACACACACACACACACACACACCTACACACCATACCCCTTTGGGCTTCTCGCCAAGCTGAGGTTTAGGACTTGGTTTTTGTGTGTCTGTTTTCTGGTTAGTAGAACCACGGCCTACTCTTTTCATATATTGGACAGGATGGGGTGGGGGCGGGGAAGGCCTGTGTGTGCGCACAGGTCCTAGGAGTCACACCCACTGTGTGCTGAGGTTTCTGCATCCTCACCCAAAAATCCCGTTGTAACTGCCTGAATCCTGCAGTCCTGGCGGGTTCAATTCAAGAAACTTTACTTCGTTTACTGAGTGCTAAAAAAAAACGCCCTGTGAAATTGATAGAATACTTGATTTGAATTGTGTACTTTGAAGCTCTATTTTCCTTGGGGATTTTTTTTTGGAGTTCGTGAATAAGGGAAGGGGCAGGAGGCTCACGACTGTCTTGCTTGGCGAGCAGGGGCGGAGGGAAAGGAGGAGCCCGGCTTACCTGCGTGTTTGCTGTACCAGAGGGAGAGAGGAAGACAGCACTGGCAGGCCTCACTGCCGGGCGGGCGAGGAGTGCCGGCGGTTAGCTTGTGGTGGGTTTGGTTGGCATCTGTGCTGGGCCCTCCCTGCGTGTTTGTTGAATGAGTGAAAACCTCAGGTAAGCCCGGTGTCAGGGTGGGGGGCAGAGCTGGGCGAAGCCGGTCTCCCTCAGCCCTCTGACTCCAAGTCTGTTGGAGTTGGCCCTGTGTATGCTCCGTGGCACAGGTGTCTCGGGTACGGCTGGCTGCCTCGTCTGTCTGCCCAGCTATCTACAGCATCCATGAAGCCAAGAGCCGGACAGCCTTGGTTATTTTCCATAACACAACGCTGGTATACAGCAGGTGCTAACTGAATGAATTACAATTCCGTACAAGCTATTTATTCAAGCTGAAACATACTTTCTTCATTGATCAATTGGTTGAGAGTGAGTGGGGTGGGGGTGGGAAGGGACTAGACTAGTGTTTCTCCAACTGTGGGGTGTATCCTATTAGTGAGCCATGATACCAGTTTAGTTGTGCCAGACATGCGTGGTGGCACATGCCTGTAATCCCAGTATTTGGGAGGCTAAGACAGGAGGATCACAAGTTTGAGGTCAGCCTCAGCAACTTATCGAGACTCTCAGCAACCTGGCAAGACCCTGTTTCAAAACAAAAAAATAAGACTGGGCATGGTAGTGCATGCTTGTAATCCCAGTACATGGGAGGCTGAGTCAGGAGGATTGCAGGTTCAAGGACAGCCTCAGCAACTTAGTGAGCCCCTGTTTCCAAATAATCAGGCTGGAGGTGTAGCTTGGAGGTAGAACACCCTAGTATAACACACACACACACACACACACACACACACATACACACACACACACACACGAGTGCCAGATGACTTCCCAGGAAGCGATAGTAAGTCTCATTTTTTGTGAATTTATTTTTTTATTGGTTGCATATTTGAATATGCATGGCAGGCTGCAATAATAAAATGTATTTCTACTAAGGATTATCTTTAAAATTGTTGAATGCCTCTGGACTAGATTAAATATACTTCTAGTCATTTATGTGTTGATTCTTCACTTAAATGGTAGGGCTTATCTTTTTATTATAGTAGGCACAGTTCACACCATATCATACTGTTACACGAGGATGAGTTAAAATGGGGACCATTTTATTGATGTTTTAAAAAAATTTGTTGAATGAGCTGCCTTTTAATTGAAAAAGTAATATGTATGTGTAATAAAAATTAAGACATCCTCAAATTGTATACAATAAAAATTGTCTTTTTCCCCACCAAGATTTATTATGATGTTTCATTTACCTGCATGCCTGCCAGATTACTACTGGGTTTATAGTTTCATTATATGCAATTTATTTGATGTTTGAGGTAGAAAGAGTTTAATAAACTTGTTTGTACGTAGATGATAAAACCAATTGAGAAATATTATGTTTGGAAAGTCTACTAGCAGACAGGTTTCTTTGTTCACTGAGGCTTAACAAAGCATATATGTGTGTGTGTGTGTGTGTGTGTTATATGTATATATATATATATATATATATATATATATATATGTATATATGTATTTATGTATTTGCTTCATTTTGTTTTTGTGGTACTGGGGATTGAACCTAGCCCTATTTTATTTTTTATTTTGCAACAGGGTCTTGCTAAGTAGCTAAGGCTGGCCTCGAACCTGCAATCCTCCTGTCTCAGCCTCCCAAGCACCAGGATTACAGGCATGTGCCACCACGAGAGGCTCTCAGTACTCAGCCTCTCCTTCAAGGAATTCGGTGGCCCAGTAGAACTTGATACGCATGGTGCCGTTGTCATTGGGTGACCAGGCTAACGATTCCTAGGAGCGACATTTGTTAGCATTTGGCAGGGCCTTGATGCTGCCTCCAGATATTTGAGGAGCCGAGAGTTGGGGAGGGCTTAGATGAACTCCGGGTGTCCCCAGAAGACAGAATTAGAAGGCCGGGCGTGGTGGCACACGCTTGTAATCCCAGTACTTGGGAGGCGGAGACTGGAGGATCCGGGTTTGCGGCCAGCCTCAGCTACTTAGTGAGGCCCTCTGCAACTTTGTGAGACCGGTTTCAAAATAAAGTATAAAAAAAAATAGGGCTGGGGGTGTAGCTCGGAGGTAGAATGCCCCTGGGTTCAATCCCTGTACCGCAAAAAAAAAAAAAAAAAAAAAAAAGGCAGAATTAGAACACGGGAGAGAGTTGCAGGCATGCAGATTTCAGCTTCACACAAGGGCCACTGTTCATGAAGGAGCAGTTAAAGGATGGACGAGAGCCGGGCGTGATGGCACACACTTGGAATCCTAATACTTGGGAGGCTAAGAAAGGAGGCTCGCAGGTTTGTGGCCAGCCTCAGCAACCAAGCGAGGGCCTCCACAACTTAGAGAGACCCTGTTTCCAAATAAAAAAAATAAAATAGGGCTGGGGTAGAATGCCCTGGGTTCCATCCCCAGACCACAATAAAATGAATGAATGAATGAATGAGTGATGGACTGGGTGCCTGTGAGGCCATAAGTGCCCCACCACCCCAGGATAGAGGCTGAGGGCCTGGTGGGGTTGGAAGGGAGGTTGAACAAAAGCCCTTTGAAAATTCTTTTAAACTTAGAATACAATTTGGCCTAATGGGATTCAGTCAGAGAGGAATTTGGCTTTTTTTTTTTTTTAAAAAATGTATGTTTCTTCTAGGCTGCCTCTGGGTAGATAAAAAATGGCAGGTAGATAAAACTGTTCAGACCTCCCTGGGTCCAGCCCTTTTAGGCTCTCAAAACATAATTGTGGCTATTCGTACGTGGGTGTAAGAGACTGGAATTGCTCAAGGAATGGCTAATTCCACCACCGGCTGTGGGTAAGGACCTGTTAGAGGTGAACTGTAGTTATTCTTTGAAAACAAGAATTGATTTCGCAATCTCCTTCTTCCAACCGTCCTACTTCTTTTAGGGGTATGCAGGTATAGAAATGGAAAAAATATATATATAATGCCCAGTCTTTCTTATTATTAAAAAAATCTTCCTGAATCCAAATACACATTGCAATTTCTTTACTCAAGACATCCGTTCAGTCCACGTGTTCTTCTGTATTCCCACGTCCACCATCCTGGCGGGGGGCTCCTCTCTGCGCACTTGGACAACTCTGACAGCACCTCTTCCCTCGCTCCCTCCGCTTCTCGTTTACCTGTTGCAGGTGAATGTTGCTCCTCTCAGATCAATGCTCCAAAACACGACTTTGATGCCCATCCTTGTCAAGAACCTGCAGCTGCCTCCTCTCCTCCCTTCCTCCCCCCCCCCTCTTTCTTTCTTGGGATTGAACCCAGGGCCATTCTACCTCCGAGCTCCACCCCCAGTCCTATTTTATGTTTTATTTTGAAACAGGGTCTCACTAAGTTGCAGAGGCCTCACTAAGTAGCTGAGGCTGGCCGCGAACCTGCGATCCTCCTGTCTCAGCCTCCCAAGTACTAGGATTACAGGCTTGGGCCACCACGCCCGGCTGCCATCCCTCTTTTAAGCCTAGACTTGTTTTCAGAACCGTCGCCCTGTCCCGCCCTGCCCCCATGTGTGTTTTCCTCTCACTTTTCTCCTCTCTCCTGTGCACAGTGGTCATGTCTGATCATACAGGAGGAGCACGGCTTGAACAGAACGTGATGTTTTATGACCAGAAAGAACACCAACCCTCAACCTGCGTGTGAGCGCCCGCTTTGGGAAAGACGCTCTTTGGAGCAGCAAAGATAGTCAAGAGAAGCATTCCGCCTCCACAGGTCAGATGAGGCCTGGCGCTGGGCGTTCTCGGGGACCCAGAGAGTTGCAGGAGGAGGACATGGCATTGTGGAGTTCGTATCTTGGCTCTGCCTCTTCTAGCTCCGTGGGCTTAGGAAGCCATCTAACCTCGCTCCACTCGGCTTCCTCATCTGTACACTGGGACAGTGGCGGTGCCCCCCTCCCAGGGTGCTTGTGAGAATTAGACTGGTTAGTACAGGTAAAACACTTAGGACAGTGTCTGACACACAGTAATAGTTAAGTATTTATGATTATTATTACCAAGGATGGGAGTTTAGACCGAACTCGGTGCCTTTAGAGGTACAGCATGTTCCAGATATTTGAAGATAAAAAGAACACATCTCTTGGAGAGTCCGAGAGAGATTCATGAGAAGAGTTAGGATTTGGTAGATTGCCTTTGGTGGCGCACGCCTGGAATCCCAGTACTTGGAGGCTGAGACAGGAGGATTGCAGGTTCATGGCCAGCTTGAGCAACTTAGTGAGAACCTCCGCAACTTAGTGAGACCCTGTTTCAAAAATAAAAAAATAAAATAGGGCTGGGGGTGTAGCTCAGAGGTAGAATGCCCCTGGGTTCAATCCCCAGTACACCATACACACACACACACACACACACACACACACACACACACACGCGTGCGTGCATTAGGATTTGAAATGGATGTTTAAAGAATAAGACTTGATAGATGGAGGTGGGGGTGTTCTGGGGAGCAGGGAGTTTTCCATCTGGCTTGGGCTAGAGGAGATGAATTGGGGTTCTGGGCAGTGTTGCTAGGAGGAGCTGGAACTTAATTCATGGAGCAGGGAGGAGCTTTGAAGGCTGGCGAGATGTGTCTTGGCCTGCCTGGAGTCAGGTTTTAGGAAGGTGAAGTTAGCCACACACTTGCTGTCACATTCATCGATGAGGGGAGATGTCTGGGACATGGTGGCAAAAGAGTCTCTCATGGCAACAGGGCTCGAGCCAGTACGTTTACCAATAGAAATGGAAAAAGGGCATTTCTGAGATAGTCGGTGATCGCCAATGGCAGGCGATGGAAAGCAGAGAAAGGAATGGAGAATAACTCCAAACTTGAGTAGGTCCCTGGGGGCATGACAGTAAAATCCACTGAAATAAGTAAATTTGGGGAGGGAGGGAATCCGTCCTCCCTCTCCTTCCACTAGTGAAATCTTTCACTCTCCCACCAAGTTCAAGGTCATGCATGGAGCACCCATCCCTCCACCCTGCCCGCACTGATGTGTGACCTCCCCCCACGTCCTTATGACTTATGATTGGTTCCACATGGTGTAGCACTGGAATGTTCCGACCCTTTGATTAGCTCTGACTCCTGAGGTGGACTGAAAGCTTTTTTTTTTTAAAAATTAGTATTCTCCAGCTTGAACAATATTATTTTAGGTACTGTTACAGACTGAATGTTTATATGTCCTCCAGAGTTTATACTTTGAAGCCCTAATCCCCAGTGTGACTGTATTTAGAGATAGGGGCCATAAGGAAGAAATTAAGATTAAAGAGCTTGTATAGGTGGGACCCTGATCCAGTAGGATTAGTGACCTTAGAAGAGAGCTCACCACTCCTGTAATCCCAGTACTTGGGAGGCTGAGACAGGGGGATGGCAAGTTCAGGGCCAGCCTCGGCAACTTAGTGAGGCCCTCCGCAGCTTAGTGAGACTCTGTTTCAAAATAAAAAATAAAATAGGACTGGGGGATCCAGTGCAGAGGTAAAATGTCCCTGAGTTCAATTCCCAGTACCACAGAGAGAGAGAGAGAGAGAGAGAGCGCTCCCCCCCACCGCGTGAACACACAAAGATGAGGTCACAGGAGCTCACAGAGGGAAGGCAGCTATTGACAGGCCAGGAGGAGAGCCCCAGCAGAAGCAGAATTGGCTGGGCCTTGATCTTGAAGAAATAATTTTGTACCATTTAAGGCACCAGGCTGTGGTATTTAGTTGTGGAAGCTTGAGCAGACTAACACAGGTACTTAATTTTTATTGAGTTTTCCCTAATGCAATTGTTGATCTGACTTAGATGGGATGGTACTGAGAGTGAGGATCCTGGCTTTAATTGATTTGTTTTTACATTTACCAGAAAAAACAGGCTGTTTCACAAACCAGTGCTGTTGATAAACTAATGTCCTTAGCACCTGTTGAGTTATTCCTTCTCCTGCCTATGCATCTCTCTCCAGTTTCGCAATGATGCAAATCTACTGATGAATCTCCAATCTGAGCCGCGGTCTCTTGGGCTCTTGACTTAGACTTCCTTCCCTTTCTAGCCTTCCCGGCTCTCACAACTGAACTCAGGAGCCAAACAGATGTGAATGAGAAGGAATAAGGATACCCCAAAGGCTGGTCCATCGCAGCATCTCCCAGAGCAAGTGTGTGGATGTCTTAGTTTTAACATTCTCACTGCTGTCATCCAAAACAACTGACCACACAACTTAGAGGAAGGAAGATTTATTTGCCCACAGTTCTTGGAGATTTTAGAGGTTCAGTCCATGTGAGGCCAGTTCTGCAGAGCTCAGGGCACATCAGTGAGAAGCTGAGAGAGGGAGAGCATGGGCTGTGCTCTTACATCAGGGAGGCCAGAAGCAAGAGAGCCAGCAAGCAACGGGATTCAAAGACAAAAGCACAGTCCCTAAGGCCAAACCCTCGGTGACCCACCTTCTCCAGCCACACCCCACCTGCCTAAGTTACCACCCAGTAAATCCATTACGATGAATTTATACCCTGATGAGATTATAACCCTCATGACTTAATTATATCAACTGTGAACATTAATACATAAGCTCTTCAGGGGGCATTCTATATCTAACCATAACAGTAGAGATCTGTGTAAGATTTACCTGAGGAAGTTGTTACATTGGGGCTCTTGAGCTCCATGCACGGGGGCCGACTCAGGGAGCCCCGCGTTGAGCTGGAGAGATCTGTGTTCTTTTAGAGCTCTCTTCCTGCTCCTGATAAGCAGCCAGACATGGGAACTACTAATCACCACTTCCACTATTGCCAGCATTTCTGCAGCTGTGAGCAAGGAAGGCAGTATGTCTTCCTTCCCCATCAGCACAGCGAAACCACCATTGCCAAGGTCACCGATGACCTCCAGACAGCTTAATGGCTGTCCTAGGTATGTCTGAAATTGATCACCAGTGCCGATTCCTAGTCCCTGTAACCACCAACTTAGTTCAAGTGATCATCGTTGATTTTCTGGACTCTAGCAGTAGATTCACAGTGCTCTCCCCATCTGTTCCCCTGCAATCTAACTTCCACAGCCTGCTTGATACCTGCAATAGCTTAGACTGGCAGTGTCCCCAAGGCCCATGTGTTGAAGCCTGTGGTGCTGTTGGGAGGTGGTGGAGCCATCAGGAGGTGGGGCTTAGTGGAAGGAAGCTAGGTCATTGGGGGTGTGCCCTTGGAGGGGATATTGGGGTCCCATCCCCTTCCTCTCTCTCTTTGCTCCCTGACTACCATGAGGTCACAGGTTTCCTCTGCCATGTTCTTCGCCATGATGAATCGCCTTGCTGCAGTCCCCAAAGAGGTAGGCCAAGTGACCAGGGACTGAGACCCCTGAAACTGGAGCCTAAATAAACCATTCTTCCTTTAAGCTGATTTCTCTCAGCTAAGTTGTCACAGCAATAGAAAGCTGAGTAACAAAATGTGAAATTCAAATTTAATGATGTGGCTGTTTTGGTGAAAACGTTTCATCTCCGGATGCCAGCAGCATGCTTAGCACCAGGATGCTAAGCTTCCTGGTCATTCAAGGCCCCGCATGGCCCAACTTCTCTAGGCTCCCTGTCGTCATTGTGTATGTGTGTGTGTGTGTGTGTGCGCACGGTACTTGGGATTAAACCCCGGGGCATTCTACCTCTGAGCTTTCCCCCTGGCCCTATTTTATTCTTATTTTGAAACAGGGTCTCACTAAGTTGCAGAGGGCCTCACTAAGTAGCTGAGGCTGAACACGAACCCAGATCCTCTGGTCTCAGCCTCCCAAGTACTGGGATTACAAGCATGTGCCACCACACCCGGCTTATTTTTAATTTTTAAACAGGGTCTCACTAAGTTGTGGAGGGCCTCACTAAGTTGCTGAGGCTGGCCGTGAACCTGTGGTCCTCCTGTCTCAGAGTCCCAAGTACTGGGATTACAGGTGTGGTTCACCACCCCCAGCTGTCATGACTTTCTTAAAAGCAGAGTCTGCTCTGTTTGTATCTCCACTTCTAGCACATAGCAACTTCTGAATAAATTCTGAGTGAATGAATCAGCAAGTATATTGCAAGGGCTTCAGCCTTTGTTGGGCCTGACCTGTCTGCAACATACGGTGCTCACTGGATGCCTGCTGGGTGCCAGGCGCCGTCTGAGGCACTAGGAAGACATTAATAAGTAAACCAAGCGCCTTCCTTGTCATGAGGAAGCTTGCTATTCAGTGGAGACTTACAGTTAGCAAATAAGTGTACAATTATAAGACAGCCCAGATAGCAGGACAGACAGGACCAGCGTATAGCAATAGAGCATGATGAAGATAGTGATAGAGCATGATGGAGAGTGTATGTATGGATCGGTCAGGACAGCCCGGGTGATCAGGGGACGTTACAGGCAAATCGCTGTGGTAAGAGCGGGGGGGGCATGTTTGAGGCTCCAAGGTGTCCCAGAGCAGTGTGCTGGTGGAACCCAAGGTAAGTCACCCCGTCACGGAGCCTGACAGAGGGAGAGGTGTGGCCAGGAAAGGGAGCAGCGGGGAGTTAGGTGGACTTTGTCGGTGCCAAAAATAGGTGTAGAGTTTATCCAGAGTGCTCTGCTAAGCAACGGAGGGAGGGTTTTAATCAAGGGAGTGACATAATCTGATTTACCTTCTAGAAAGATCGCTCCAGGTCAGCGCTATTTAAGACAGCAACCACCACTGCTGTAGCTAGTGTAGCGAATGTTCCCGAGAAGCTGAATTTTCAACTTTATGTAATTTTAATTACTTTAAAGCTATCCTTAAAAATAAATAATGGACTCAATTATTGGGAAACTTCAGTGCAATTTGGCACATGAAGCTACTGTTTCAGCTGTAAATTTTATGGGCTTTAAATATAGGTCAGGTATTTCTGATGAAAATTTAGCATCCAAATTGAGATGTGCTGTAAGTATAAAATATATATGCTATATTTCAAGGATTTGCTTTGAGCAAAGAACATGAGCTGTCTTAGTAATGATTTTTTAAATTGCTTATAGATTAAAAGGATTATATTTTGGAGAGGTTGGGTTAGATAAACTGTATTATTAAATTTATTTTTACTTGTTTCTTTTTGTGTGGTACTGGGGTTTGAACCCAGGCTCATTCTACCTCCAAGCTACACCCTTAGCCCTTTGTATTTTTATTTTGAAACAGGGTCTCTCTAGGTTGTTGAGAGCCTCGCTAAGTTGCTGAGGCTGGCCTCAAACCTGTGATCCTCCTGTTTCAGCCTCCCAAGCACTGTATTTTCACTTGTTTCTTTTTGTTTTCTGTTTGGTGGCTGCTAGAACATTTCAAGGTACTTGTGTGGCTCCCTTTATAGTCCTATCATATGCCATGAGGATGATGGTCTGGGGGCAGGCAGAGGAGCAGCGAGTGGGTTAGGAATCTTTTCCCATCGTCAAGGTGGGCGTTAGTGGTATCTGCAGTCAGGGTGTATTGGTGAAAATGGAGAGAACTATGAAGATTCTCTGCATGTTTTGGAAGTAGCGTCATCATGACTTGCTGATGGATTAGGAAGAGAAGGGAAGAATAAGAAACGACTCTCGACTTGTGACCAGATGGAAAGCATCACTATTTCCCAAAATGGAAAGGAGGAGGGAAAGCTGGAAGCTGGACATCAAGGGCTTGAATTTTCCCATTAGAACCTGTAAGATGTGCAAGGAGTTAGATACGACAGTGCGGGGCCCAAAGGAGCAATGGCTGGTGATATTAATTAGTAGTTGCCTATCTTTCATCACAACCTTGAGATTACACACCGAAGGGATAGGGATGTAGCTCAGTGGTAGGGCACGTGCCTGGCATGTGTGAGCATTTGCCCTGCCTGCATTTGATCCTCAATGCTGCCCCAAAAGAACAAAAACAACTACAAAACCCTCCAAGTAACTATATGCCCCAAACTATAACACATCATTGAAAGAATTAAAGAGCAAATTAAATGGAAAGACATCCTGCATTCATGAACTTGAAAACATAAAGACTATTAAGACGATAACGCAACTGGGCATGGTGGAGCACACCTGTAATCCCAGTACTTGGGAGGCTGAGACAAGAGGATTGCAGGTTCAAGGCTAGCCTCAGCAACTTAGTGAGGCCCTGTTTCAAAATAAAAATAATAAAATAGGGCTGGGGTATTTCTCAGAGGTAGACAGCCCCTGGGTTCAATCCCTGTAAAACACACACACACACACACACACACACACACACACACACACACGGTAATACAGCTCAGATCACTCTGCAGACTCAATGCAATGACTATCAAAATTCTAGATGCCTTTTTTTTTTTGCAAAATTTAACAAGATGATCTTAAAATTCTTATAGAGTTGCCAGGGATTCAAAATTGTAAAACAGTACTGAAAAATAACAAGAGCAGCTGGACATTGTGGTGCACTCCTACAATCCCTGTACTTGGGAAGCTGAGACAGGAGGATCACAGGTTTGAGGCCAGCCTCAGTAACTTAGTGAGACCCTGTTTCAAAATAAAAAATAAAATAGGGCTGGGGTGTAGCTCAGAGGTAAAGTGCTCCTGGGTTCAATCCCCAGTACCACAAACAAAACAACAGCAGCATCAACAACAACAAAACAAACAAACAAAAATGTTTGGGGATTCGTACTTCCCAATTATAAAACTTGCTACAAAACAGTGTAGTAGGACTGTAGTAGAGGTAGAATGTCTGCTTAGCATTCATGGAGCTCTGGGTTCAATCCCCAGCACAATGAAGAAAAATAAGACAAAATAAAATACTCCAACAGTATAGTACTGCTATAGGAATAGACATACAGATGAATGGAATAGACTAGAGGGTCCAGAAATAACTGGTTACAATCATAGTCAATTGATTTTTGACCAGGGTACTAAAGCAATTCAATGAGGGAAAAAATAGCCTTTTCAGAAAAGTGTATGGGAATAGCAGGATATCCACATGCAGAAGAATGAATTTGGATCCCTACCTCACACTATATATGAGTGTACACAAAATAGATCAAAGACCTAAATAGAAGAGCTAAAGCTATAAATGTGTTAGAAAAAGACACAGGCATCAATTTCAGTGACTTTAGCTTGGGCAATGGTGTCTTTGATATCCAAAGTGCAAGTGACAAAAGAAAAAATGATTAAATAGGACGTCATTAATATCAAACACCTTTGTGCTTTAAAAGACAATAATAAGAATGTGAAAGGAAGCCGGACTAGAAGAAAAATTTTGCAAATCATGCATTTGATAAAGGATGAGTAACCAGAATATATAAGGAGCTCTTCTAACTCAACAATAAAAGATAAATAACTCAATTTTTATAAAGGAAAGAATTTGACTAGACATTTCATGAAGAAATGTGTGTACATGACTAATATGCATCATTAGTCATTGTGAGAATGTCCATGAAAACCACAGTGACATGCCCCGTAGGATGGCTATCATAACAAGGGTGGACGACAGCAGGTGCTGGTGAGGGTGTGAGGACATTGGAACTCTCCTACGTTGCTGGTGGAAATGTCACATTTTGCAGCCACTTTGGAAAATGGTTTTGCAGTTCCTCAAAAAGTTAAGCATAATTTCTAGGATATGGAATACTTCAGATCCTAGGTATATATTCAAAAGTAATGAAGACATAAGTATGCACAAACTTGTATACATATGTTCCCAGCTCTATTATTCATCATAGCTCCAAAGTGGAAATAGCTCAAAGACCCATCAGTTGATGAATGAATGAATAAAACATGGTATATCGATACCATGGAGTATTATTCAGCCATAAAAAGGAAGGAAGTACTAATACTTGCTAAAATAAAAATGAACCTTTTCTTTGTGGTACTGGGGATTGAACCCAGGGGCATCATACCTATGAACTACACCCCGAGCCCTATTTATTTTTTACTTTGAAACAGGGTCTCACTAGATTGCTGAGAGTCTCACTATTTGCTGAGGCTGTCCTCGAACCTGTGATCCTCCTGTCTCAGCCTCCCAAGTAGTGGGATTACAGGCGTGTGCCATCATGCCCGGCTCAAATGAACCTTTTAAAACATTATTCGAAGTGAAAGAAGCCAGGCACAAAGGCTGTATGTTATGATTTGATTTCTATGAAATGTCTAGAATAGGTGAAGCCACAGAGTCAGAAAGTGGTTGCCAGGGGCTAGGGAGAGGATGGAATGGAGAACAGCTGTTAATGGATATGGGGCATCTTTTGGGGTGATGAATATGGTCTGGAACTAGTAGCCATGGTTGTATAATATCACAAAGATTCCAAAACCCTGAATTGTATACTTCCAAAGGGTGAATTTTATGGTACTTGAACTATCTCTCAATTGAAATAAAACTCAAGGACTGGATTAAATTTTGGGGAGTAGAGAAGAGAAGAAGCTTGCAAAGGAGGTCCCCCAAAGGTGCCGAAGAAATAGATGGTAACTGAAAGAAAAGGGTCGTCTTATTGGGGTGGCGGGAGCTGAGGAACGGCAGGGGAGTTGATGGGGACGGGGTGTGTAGACAAGCCTTCTCAAAAGAAGTTGGCAGAGAGTCTAGGGCCAAGGGAGGGTCCTTTCTTGGGAATGGGAGATGGCAGAGCATTTTTGTCTGCTAGTATAAATGCTCCAGAAGGACAGGACAGATGATACAGGAGAGAGACAGGAGTGAGCGCGGGACGCCCTTGAAGAAGCGAGGTGGGATGGAGCCAGGGGTCCCGCGGGACCAAGGCGTCTCCCAAGATGGCGAGGGAAGCCTCACCCACTGCTCCTGAGAGGTGCAGAGGCTGGCACAGATGGTGGATGGATGGAGGGCTACTTTGGTAGGAGAGGAAAGGGAAGTTCCAGTCTGAGCAGGTATGGTGGCACCTGCTAGTGGAAGGGTAACGAGAGGGAGGGATAGACAGACACAGGCGGGGTAACCCCGGGGAGCGATGGGGGGCCTCAGCGAGGGTGGTGGTGGCGAGGGAGAATCAATGAAAGGAAGACGTTATGGACATATGTGAGATTAGCAATGCCAATCTCAGTATCACGGGGGGAAGGGGAGGGCGTGGGGAGGGAGCGGGGGGGGAGCTCACCAAATGCTGCGCCTGTGTGTGCCCATCACTCTAACTACATTACGATGTGAGACTACAGCGCTCCAATAAAAGTATATGTAAAAAGAGAAAGAATGCAGAGGAAATGGTATGCAAACAATGCTTAAGGAAACGAGAACATGAGCTCAGCAGAGAGAGATATTCCAGAGCCCGCGGAATCGCCCCTTGCATGGGTCAACAGTCACATGGGCGTTGTGACACACAGGCTTTTATCAAGCTTCTCCACTGCCCAAGTCCCCCTGCTCGGCTTCTTGGCACACAGACGGCTCCCTCCATAGTCTGCCCTCTCTTCACTGCTCCTCCTCCTCCTGCGTCCGCTGCGCTGTTCAGTCCTGCCCAACTGCTCTAGTTCCGAGAATGCAGCGAGCCCTTTCCTGTCTCCATGGTGCAACACTAGTTCCTCCTACCTGGTAGGCTGTTTGGGGTCCCCTTTGCCTGGCTCACTCTGCTTACCTTTCAAGAAATAGCTATTGACTCTTCTTGAAAGCCTTTGCTGGGCTCACAGGTGTTCCTTCACTAGACGCATGCTGACGGGCTGCAGAGTCCCCAGCCCTGTAGAACGGGTGAGCTTTTGGAAGGAGATTTTCCAGGGAGGCAGTGTCCTATGTGCAGAAAGCCAAGGGCTTTGGAACTTAGGTGGCTTTCTGAGCTTATTTTATTTTTTATTTTGGTACTGGGGATTGAATCCTGGGGCATTCTACCTGTGAGATATACCCCCAGCTACACCCCTATTTTTTTTTTTTATTTTGAAACAGGGTCTCGCTAAGTTGCCAAGGCTGGTCTCAAACCTGCGATCCTCTTGTCTCAGCCTTCAGAGTACTGGGATTACAGGTGTGCACCACCATGCCTGGCCTGCCCAGTGGAGATAATATACATTACATTAATTCCTTTTGCAGAGTCTAAAAGTGAGTGTCTAGTGCAGACAATCCTGAAGAAGTGATCGTTTAAAAATAGTCCTTATGCAAAGATTTGCATGCAGCCAAACATACAAGAGAGAGGGCCTCTGGAGCAGGAATCGCAAGGACGCTGCCCTACTTGAAACAACGTTTTCTCGGCATAACATTTAAGACAAATGATGAAAACCGACAACCGAAGGTTGTTTTCCCACAAGGTACTATTTCTTCAGAACGACTCGTAGATTTCCTGGTCTGGACCGGTGGGTGGCAAATGGAGCGACACGTTTGGTGTGGAAGGAGGATGGTATATATTGGATCGACCCTGCACGTTTCCCATGAAGGTCTCCAGTTGCCTGCGCGCCGAGGGGCCGTGCTGGTAAGGAGGACAAGACCTGGTCCCTGGTTCCAAGGAACTGACAGCGCTTAGGCTGCTGCTTGCCAGGCTGGGGGACAAGCTCCCAGTTGTCCGCAGAACAGACAGGGCCTGTGGGCGTGGAGCGTGGAGGCCCCTGAGCTCAGAAAAGGGCTTTCCTATTAGGCTGGAACCAAGCAAGGCACAAAGAGTCATAGTTTATATATGTTCAACAGACACCTGTTTGGAACAGGGCGTGGCGTTTATTACTGAGTTGACAGCATGTGGCTGGCTTGATTCAGTAGCTTCTCTCCCAAAATTGTCTATCAATTGACTATATGTAAATAGTGCTTTCCTGTGGATCTGCAGGCGGATACTGAGCTGCCTCCATTTTCATTTTATTTGACAAGAGTTTCCAATTCTTGCTTACATTTTTTTTTGAGGTACTGGAGATTGAACCCAGGGGCCTTCTACCTCTGCGCTACACCCCCGGCCCTATTTTTTATACTTTATTTTGAAACTGGGTCTCACGAAGTTGCGGAGGGCCTCACTAAGTAAAGAGAGAGAGAAAGAGAGAGAGAGAGAGAGAGCGAGCGCTGAGGCTGGCCGGGAACCCGGATCCTCCGGTCTCCACCTCCTGAAGTACTGGGATTACAAGCGTGCGTGTCAGAGTTCCTAATTTAGAGGGAGAATCTTCTCGTGATGGCTAAATTGTTTTGTGATGAAATTAATCATTCCTTAATTTGCCTTTTAAAATGCAGACTTATTTAAAACCTAGCAGGTTTTCTAAGTTGGAGAGGAACGTTCTTGTCATTCCTAAGAAGTTAGCTGTCTCCTCTACAAAGGATTTCCGTTTTCATTTTAAATTTATTCTCCTCCAGCTTTTCTGCAAAGGAGGTGAGGTGGCTTCTTCCAAACCACATTCATTCATTTTTAAAAACAACTACTTATGGAGGTATGGGGTGCGTAAGATGGAATAATGAAGGAAAATAGAAGTGAAAAGACAGGACCGAGAAAAAGATGTTACTAAGGTAAGACCAAGAAATGGAAATTAGGAATTTCCAAGCATAAAGAGTATTAAAATAATGGAATGGGACACAGTAAGCACCCTGGTCGTGAGGGGGAAAAGTGAAATATGACCATTTATTTATTTTTTGCAGAACCGGGGATTGAACCCAGGGGCATTCTACCTCCGAGCTACACCCCCGGCCCTAATTTTATTCTTTATTTTGAAACAGGGTCTCACTAAGTTGTGGAGGGCCTCACTAAGAAGCTGAGGCTGGCCATGAACCCGGATCCTCCCGTCTCAGCCTCCCAAGTACTGGGATGACAAGCGTGAGCCACCATACCCAGCTTAGTTGTTGTTTTTAATGAGAAAGAAGCGTGAAGCATTCCTATCCCCACAGCTTCCTTTACTCGCACCATTTCCCTTCCATCAAGAGTGCTTTTTGCTCTTCCTGTCCCTCCCATTTTAATTCAGTCCATCAGGTCTTAGGATTGCGCTAGCAACTGTAGCTCCAAAGATGTGAGTGGCTTCTCTTTCAGAGGCCTCACAAGTGTATTTGGAAGAATTGGCGTGTTGAAGTTTACATCTTGCTGCTGCTTCTAATTTCCTAGCTTAAATTAATTTTACTTTCTTTCATTTATGTATTCCTAACACCCTCACTTGTATTCTTCAAGTAGGACTCTGGACATCCCCAATGCTAGTTATCGCGTTGCACGGCACGTTCTATCAGAAGCCTCTATGCATCACTTCTGTGCGCCCTGGGTCCTTGTGCATGCCCCCCAAGGAGCATCCAGCCATTCTGGCAGGGTGGTGTGCCTGGTTGATTGGCTGAGATGACCCATCGATCATGAGGAGTAGATTTCATTGTCAAAACATTCGCAGTCGTGTATTTGTAGGGTCTTATAAAATCTGCTTCTAGGTCTTGTTTTAAAAGCTTAGGTGCATGTAAGGTTCTAACGAAGGCCAAATGTTTTTCAACTTTAAAGCGACTTGTGCAACCACGCATGGGGTGCAGCCTTTGAAGTGCGCAGGAACTCCACTCAGCGTGCGGAGAAGAGCCTGGACTGGTGTGGGCAGGGACAAGAGTCGCCTTTGAGGAAGTCCCCACGCCCAGGACAGAGGAGCCCAAGGGCGGCCTCTGGACAGATCCGCAGCCAACTCGATCTGTGTGGGAAGGAGTAGATTTTGAAATTTGCTCTAAGTCTGGCTAGTCCATTTTGGAAGTGGCTCCTAGTGGAGGGGTCAAGGAGCCCTCCACTCATTGTCCCTACCATGATTGCTCTATTTCACTAAAAAACCGTATTTTGTTAGTCCAGGCTTCAAATCTCAAATGTTTGGAAAACAGTAGGTCAGGTCCTTGGTTCACCCAGTCTATGTCTGCTAATAGACAACCAAGTCACATGCCATGGGGGACGCAGGGTACATGGTTTTCCTTCAATATATTGATCTATAAATACTAACTCTATATGAAGATTACACGCATCCAAGCTACTTCTCATATATTCATGGTGTTACCACTCGAATGTTCTACATGTTTTATATCAACTTTTATTTAAACCCAATCTTGCCGGGCATGGTGGTGCACACTTGTAATCCCAGTACTTGGGAGGCTGAGACCAGAGGATCCAGGTTCATGGCCAGCCTCAGCTACTTAGTGAGGCCCTCCGCAACTAAGTGAGACCCTGTTTCCAAATAAAAAGAATAAAAAAATAGGGCTGGGGGTGTAGCTCGGAGGTAGAATACCCCTGGGTTCAATCCCCAGTACCGCAAAAATAAATAAATAAATAAAAATAACCCAATCTGTTCTTGGAATAATGTCTACATCAGACTAATTCTCCACTTTGGAAATGATTTATAGGGCCTGCACTTGCATGCTTGGGCATCAAAGGGCCCCTGCCACCCTGACACTTGAGAATCATAGGCTTGACCTCCATGGTACCTTTGGTTATCGCTCACTTGTGTTCATATCATCTGTATTTTCCATAACCTAGTATATTTCATCTATCAAAGAAGCCACCATTTTAAGATACAGTATTATCCTCCCTCCCTCTTTCCCTCCCTCCCTTCCTTCTTTTGTTCCTTCATTCCTTCCTTCCTTTTTCCATACTGGAGGCTGAGTCCAGGGTCATTCTACTTCTGAGCTACACCCCCAGCCCTATTTTATTTTATATTTGGAAACAAGGGCTTGCTAAGTTGCTGAGGGTCTGCCCAAGTTGTTGAGGCTGTCCTTGAACCTGTGATCCTCCTGTCTCAGCCTCCCAAGCACTGTGATTATAGGCGTGGGGTACCACATCCAGCCAGTATTATTTTCTGTACAGCTAAAAAAGAAAATCACTGTCAAACTCAGGCTCAATGTTTCCTTATCACTTAGAATTTTTGTTTTATATTTATTAGAAAAGTGCTCAGACTTTAGAAAGAGATTTTTAAATCACCTCCCTTCCTCCCTCCCTTCCTTCCTTTCTTCTTCTTTTCTTGGTGGTACTGGGGGTTGAACCCAGGGACATTCTACCTCTGAGCTACACCCTGAGCCCTCTTTTCTGTTGTTGCTGAGGGTCTTGCTAAGTTGCTGAGGCTGTTGTGTGATCCTCCTGTCTCAGGCTCCCAAGTACTGGGATTACGGGCATGTGCCACCATGTCTGGCTTCATTCTTATACCTACATAAATTATGAGATGCAAATGAAATGAATTTGTGAATTATACCCCCCTCAATTTTTTTCATGTTGAGTCCAACTCTTATGAATTCACTCTTCAACTTGCAATTGATATCTCTGTCTTTCCACCCAGTATCAGTTCCTGTGCTATAGAGAATGATGGTGGGGGGGAATCCTTTTTTTTTTTTTTTGCAGTACTAGAGATTGAACCCAGGGGCATTCTACCTCCAGGCTACACCCTCAGCCCTATTTTTTATTTTTTATTTTGAAACAGGGTCTCACTAAGTTGCGGAGGGCCTCACTAAGTACCTGAGGCTGCCTGTGAACGGGGATCCTCTGGTCTCAGCCTCCCAAGTACTGGGATTACAAGTGTGCGCCACCATGCCTGGCTTAGGGAATCCTTTCTAAAGAGGGCACTTCTTGCTTGAGCCAGAGTTGTGTTATTTTCTTAAGAGACAGGATTTCTTGGATCTGACCAATCCTGAAATCCTTTGGTCATGCTCTGGGTCCCACCTCCCTGGTGTGGGCCTCGAGTGGTGTCTGAGAGCATCTCCTGGCATGCAAGGTATCCAGCTCCTCTCTGGTCCACGCAGGCCAAGGGCAGACCCTGAACCGCCCTGAAAGAACTTGGTATCCAGCCAAGCGAGTTTTCCTGTTTTTAGCCTTGACGCAGAAATGTGCACGTTTGCGTGAACGAGTGGAAATTTTCGAGCAAGGAATAGCTTCCTGCCAGATCTCTTTGAAATGCTCAGACCTACCTATGAATGCATCTTTGCAGCCACGCATGGCTGAGTGAGAGACAGCACAACTTAGGCAGGAACATTAGCTCTCTTCTTGGCAGCTGTATTGAGCGAGCAGTGGCTACTCTGTTGAAGGATATAATTTGTTATTTTCTCTCTTCAATAGAGTAATTGCAGTGTGAGAAGGAACATAAGATGCTTGTTGGTGTCCTTTATACAATTTCTTTTTTTTTTCATGGTACTGGGGATTGAACCCAGGGGCATTCTACCTCTGGGCTACATCCCCAGCCCTATTTTTATTCTTTATTTTGAAACAGGGTCTCACTAAGTTGTGGAGGGCCTCACTAAGTAGCTGAGGCTGGCTGCGAACCTGCGATCCTCCTGTCTCATCCTCCCAAGTACTGGGATTACAAGCATGCGCCACCACTCCCGGCTTGTACAATTTCTTGAACTCCAGTTGCAGGGATAATCCATCTTGCATGTGCTTTTTTGAGGTTGTGTATCTAAGCGTCGTAGCTTCGTATTTTGAAGAAAAGCACCTTGCGAATGCTTTTTGGCAGAGACCACGCTTTCCCCCACTGGATTGGGGTGTGCGAAAGCTCCTGGCGCAGAGCCCGTGTGCCATTTCCTTTGCCTTCCCCATCTGGCACAACCCCCCTCGTGCCTGAGGAGTGTTACCTGCTCACAGCTTGGCCACCACACAGGAGCTCAGCAGAGCCCCAAGGTCCCAAGATTTCCACTGTGTGATTTTCACTCACGCTTGAGTTTGTCTCTTTAGAGGCATTTCTTCATAAGGGAAGTAGGTAGTGTATCTGTCAGAGTTAACTGTCAAATCTTGCTGGTTTCACCCTGGAATTCCTCTTCTCTACTTTACTAACCATAGTTATTTTTTTCCCTGTACTTATATCCATGTAGAAACTTAAACTCTTGACTGGAAAACTTCTGGCTGTTCAGTTTCTCTTTTTCTAATTTGCTTAATGTTATGGTTAGATATAGAATGTGCCCTGAAGAGCTCATATATTATTGTTCAGAATTGATATAATTAAGTCATGAGGGTTCTAAGCTCAGCAGTGGATAAGTCCATCGTAATGGATTTACTGGGTGGTAACCTAGGCAGGTGGGGTGTGGCTGGAGAAGGTGGGTCCTGGGGAGTGTGGCCTTAGGGATTGTCCTTTTGTCTTTGCCTCCCTTTGCTTGTTTGCTCTTTTGCTTCTGGCCTCCATGATGTGAGAGCAGAGCCCTTGCTCTCTACTCTCTGTTTCCTGCCACCATGCCCTGAGCTCTGCAGACCCAGCCTGACATGACTGAACCTATGAAATCTCAAAAACTGTGAGCAAAGAAATCTTCCTTCCTCTAAGTTGTGTGGTCAGTTGTTTCAGACTCCACCCACGGATTCACATTTTTTTGTTTTGTTTTGTTTTGTTTTTTGAGGTACTAGGGATTGAACCCAGGGGCACTGTACCTCCTAGCTATAGCCCCAGCCCTATTTCATTTTTAATTTGGAAACAGAGTCTTGCTAAGTTGTGGAGACTGGCCTCGAATCTGTTATTCTCCTGTCTCAGCCTCTCAAGTACTAGGATTACAGGTGTGTACCACCATGCCTGGCTGGCCTTTGGTGCTCAAAGTCACAAGTGTGCAATGGATATTTTCAGAATCGGGGCAGAGAGGAAGAGCAGGGAGGAGCCAGCATGTGTCGTTCTGAAACGGGTGACCTGAGGGCCAGCTATCTGCCTGCTGCTCCCCACTCTATACTCTGTGCCTAGAGCCCCAAGAACAGAAGGATACAGGTATGTTATTTTGGCCACTCAAATTCTACAATGGGTATTTCTGTCATGGACTTGATATTTCATCATGCTGGACAATTCTTCGTAAAGTTCCAAACAAAACAATGTACAATTTCCTCTCAATTTACATGACTGCTGCATTCCTAGAAAATCCAATATTTTGCCCCAATCCTTGGTGTTTATATATGAAATAGAATTGGGCTACGATTCAGATAGTTTCCCCTGCATGAATGTGTGGCAGAAGATCGGAAGATCATGCAGGATGTGGGATAATTGTCGAGCACATAGGACTCTCTCAGGAATTGCAGGGTTCAACACTCTTGGTCCCATAATCACTGTGAAATAGCCCTAGAAATTTCCAAATTGTCCCCTGCCCTCACTGTATCAGTGACTCCATAAAATACATACCCTAATTTCCCTTTTATTGTTGTTGTTGTTAAAACTTTTGGTTGTTGTTTTGCTTTTATCTGCCAAATAGAACATTTAAAATGTAGTCCATATATGAAAGTATCACTACCAATCTCATTAACATGTACAGGGAGGCAGGATGGGGAGCGGGCTGGGATGGGGAGGGAAACACACCCAGTGCCATGTGCGTATGTTTGTACCACTTTGAACTTCACTCTGGTGTATAATCACAATACACTAATAAAAGCATACAAAAAAAAAGGGAAGTTCCATGTTTAGTGTTTTCTCCAGAGAGATAGATTCTTTGGGTTTAAGAGTCAGTAAGTTATTTTTGGTTTGGTCAATAATTGCTACTGGGTCATGTAGCTGGCCACAGCTTATCAGGAAAGGTGCGTGAAGACCTGCATGGAGGATCTGAGAGGCGACAAGCATCAGAGGTTGGGGGACGGTCAGAGGAAATGGCAGAGTTCATCACATTTGCATTAGATCCTAATGATTTTAGTAGGAAGCATATTTTAACAGGATTTGAGGAGTCCACTACTTTATAACAGCAAGTTGAATCTGAAATGACTTTCAAATCCTATTAAGTATACAGACTTTGCAATGAGTTACGAAATGCTTAGTGTTTCTTGAGATGAAATTTTTTGTCTATCTGCCCCCAAACAGTTTTTCTCTCTTTTTTTCCCAGTTAACTTTTTGTTTATCTTTACATGTTATTATCTTCACATATGTACATTGGGTCTTCCAACTAGTTTCTGAGGGTAGGAATTATGTCTTGTACTTGACTGATCTTCCCTGGTGTTGAGTGTATGGGACCTTAGGTACTGTCAAAATAATGTACGTAGGAAGGAATGACTTGTTCGGAGTTTCCCATCACTTCTGTTCATTTCTTTTCTGATTAGCATTTCCTAGGAAAAGTGAATTCAGGGTGTTGATGATGAAGACACCCAGGATAGTTTCTGCTAGTCTCTTGGCATGCTGGCCAGGCCCCTTTTGAGCTGTGCATACAATCATGATGCTTTTCTTCTAGTCTGTTACTTTATTTTATTTTCTAGTCTGTTATTTTAGGTTAGAGCAAAGGTGGACCGTTCATATCTGCTCTGAAAATGATAGGCTTTCCCCCTCAGGGCTTCCCTCTTTGTGACTATCTTTTTCTCATTCAGGTCCGATTTGGACAAGATGTTTTGTTCTCTTTTTTGGAGTCAGATGAAGAGCAAGATTATAGACACATTTTTTTAAATAGCTTCGATCAAATTTGTCAATATTCATATGAGCGTGTTATGAACAATAAAGTCCTAACAGTGATTATTGATTTGTTGTTATTAAGATGGAGAGCGGGGTGGAATCACAGTGAGGAATAGCAGGTGTCGACCCACCATCACTCTCAGGACTCGACGCTGGCGCTCTCTCTCCCTGTCTCTCTCTCTCTCTCCACCTAGTGAGGCCCTCCGCAACTTCGTGAGACCCGGTTTCAAAATAAAGTATAAAAAAATAGGGCCGGGGGTGTAGCGCGGAGGTAGAACGCCCCTGGGTTCAATCCCCGGTACCGCAAAAAAAAAAAAAAAGACATGCGATTGGCTTTGTTAACTCATGTTGTAATGTTGCGGTTATCAGACAGGCTTAAGTATTTGGGAGATAGACTGGGGTCAGTCTTTTAAGAAGGCAAGTCGCGTCGCAGGAGAGAGCTTGAGTGATCTCACTCGCTGTGATGTTCCTTCCTCTCTGTAAGGGCCATGCGCTCATCAGTACAAAGGCCTGTATTTCCCAGGGTGATGACGGCTTCCTTAGTGAGACTGAAGGGCATATCATGGTGCCTCCCCTTTAGTAGGTGCTCCACCTCCATAAATGTTAGCTATGAAGTATGACTTTTTTGTAAGTAATATACTTTTATTGGTGCATTGTAATTATACATCATAGCGAGGTTCAATGTGATACAAACATACACGCACACAGCACTCAACCCGCCTCCCTTACATGTTAGTGAGATTGGTGCTGTGTGCATTATTTGAACTCTTGTTATTATTCCTTCCTTCCTCAAGCCTCCTCTTCCCTCTTGCCACCCCCTCCCCCAGCCCCTTCCATTCTTCTGCTGGTCTCTCTCCTCATTTATCTGAAGTCTCTTTTGTTCTCTATTTTCTGTCTAGCTTCTACAGATGAGACTTTTTAAGAGGCTACCTGAAACATTAAATTCAACAAATTTTTTACTGAGCACCTATTAGGCGCCAGGCACTATTCTGAGAGGTAGAGACTAGAGCCCTTAAAGCAAACAAAGATTCCTACCCGCGAGGAACTCACATTCTAACTGGGAAGATGGATAAATAAGAAACATAATGGAGAAGTAAATTATATGGGAGGTTGCGAGACAATCAGGGCTATGGACCAAGGAAAAGGGACGGGGACAAGGGGGTCGTGGTGTCCGGGGGGAAGGGTGGGACTAAGCAAGGACTTGAGGGGAGGCTAGCTCTACTGTGTCTCACCTCCTTAGCCAAGAGCTGTCATTTCAAAGGGTTACATAAATGACATAGTTTGGGAGAAGTCGATCTCATACTCAGGACATATATAGCTTTGGAGATAAAAAGCAGATGCCTCTTAAAGAAACGCTTGCCTCCTTATTCTACAGAACAGCTGATAAGCCCCGGAAACTGGGAAAACACCCGATGTTTTCAGCTTTTAGACTTGAAATGTGAAGAATTACATGCTTTTTTCTTTTCTCTGGAAAAGGAAGAGACTAATGTCCTTTTATCTTCCCCTTCAATGACAGTAAATAAGCCTTCCCAAGGAGAGCGTCATGTCTTTTCTTGGGAGCTGGTTTCTTTACTTCCTAATGGATTTAGCTCTAATCCAAACCAGGGGCATGCACACCCACGTCGAGTCTTTCATTACATGACATTATTACTGAGAGTGGTTTCAAAAAGTACAAATGTTTCTATTTTTCTTGAGTGTCTCTTGACCACAGGAAAAGAATGTGAGCAGGCCTCTTGTCATGGCTGAAGCAGCTATTAAATTATTTAGTAAATGGTAGTACCTTTTCCTGGAACTCATTAGAAAAGTTACATAATGTGAACTAGGTTTTGAAAGTTCCTAATCAGAGGTGGTTTTCTTTCTTTCTTTCTCTCTTTCTTTCTTTTTTCTTTCTTTCTCATTCTCTCTCTCTCTCTTTCTTGGTACTGGGGATTGAACCCAGGGGCATTCTACCTCCAAGCTACATCCTCAGCCCTATATATATATATATATTTTTTTTTAATCTGGAAATAGGGTCTTGCTAGGTTGGTGAGAATCTCACTACTTGCTGAGGCTGTCCTTGAACCTGAGACCCTCCTGTCTCAGCCTCCCAAGTACTGGGATTACAAGTGTGTACCACCACGCCTGGCTGAGGTGGTAGTTTTTCTACATTTTAAAAATTGGATGCCACATGAAATAAAATGTCACTTCCACATACCTCTCTACAAATGCATATATATTTTTTATATATCTAAGTTTTCAGATATTGAAATTGGATGCTACTAATATATGTACATGCACCTATTTATACATGAATAGATGAGCATAATATATACACATATGCATATTTTAGTAATTAAGTTAATCTTATTTATTTATTGATTTATTTATTTGTGTTGTGCTGGGGGTTGAACCCAGTGGCTTTCTACTTCTGAGCTATACCCCTAGCCCTATTTTATTTTTTGTTTTGTTTTGAAATAGGGTCTCGCTTGGTTGCTGAGGGTTTCCCTAAGTTGCTGAGGCTGTCCTTGAACCTGTGATCCTCCTGTCTCAGACTCCTAAGTACTAGGATGACAGGCCTGCACTATCATGCCAGGCTCATTATCTCTTAATTATTTGAAAAAATTGAGGAAACCAATAGTCCTTATAGTTAAAAATTCTCTAAAGTTAACTTTGCCACAGCATTGGTGTAGGTCAAGATTAGCCAGTGTTTTAGTGGCATCAGTGATGGTTCACATATTTAGATGTTGCATTGGGAAGGCACGAGGTACGGGAGTTGATGAAATTGGATTTTTGGAAACATAGTTCAGACCACTGTGTTCTTAGCCATCAGAATATGATATTCAAATAATTTGCTACTTGGCAAATGTACACAAATGATTAGTGAGCCTGGGTGGCTTGCCATTCTTATACTTCTAGAGTTTAGTATTGCTTGGGCTGAATTATTTATTGGAATAAGTAGGCACTTGTACCTTTTCTCCTTGGTCGAAGGACTATCAGAATCTTTTCAAGATGAGCTGGAATATACAATATAAAACTGACACTTATATAAGCTAGGCTTTGTCTCTGAAGGAGCAAACCAAATGTTTGCTTGCAGGAGACTTGCTTAAGAGCGTTGATTGGTGCTTGTCTCACTCTAGCTGGGCCACTTTGGGGCAAGGGACAAAACCTTCGAAACATTTGTTTCCTCATCTGTGAAATGAGAAGAATAATAGTACCTACCTGATAGGATTGTTTGGAGGATTAAATGAGTTGCTATTTGTAAAGTGCCAAGGACAGTGTTTACAGTGTTTATTAAGTAGATGTAAAAGTACCAGCCGGGCGTGGTGGCACAAGGAGGCTGAGACAGGAGGATCACAGGTTTGAGGACAGCCTCAGCAACTCAGTGAGGCCCTCTGCAACTTAGTGAGACCCTGTTTCAAAATAGAAAAATAAAATAGGGCTGGGGGTGTAGCTCAGAGGTAGAATGTCCCTGGATTCCATCCCCAGTACACACACACACACACACACACACACACACACACACACACACACAGTACCACAGCAAGTATAAAAGAATCGGTATCTTTTAAAGATGCACACTTAAATTTTTACTTGGGATGTCTGGGATTTGTTTGAAAATCACCTGGCGGGACACGGGCATGGGTGAGGGAAGGGGTGAATCGAGGTTGCCCATGGGCTGATAATTGTTGGACTTGTTCATAGGCATACGTGGATTTACTACACTATTTTCTTTCCTTTTATATAGGATTGAAAATGTCCAAATGTCAAAACAACAACACAAAGACAGTTTTACACCTTCGAATTTTCTTTTTCTCCCCTTACCTAGATCTGGCATCTAATTTCTGCCTTTGTTGGTAGAGTTCAAAGGCCATCTTGTCTGGAGCCCTCGTTGGTAACCCAGCCTCATCTGTCTCTTCTCTTCTGCCTCATGCAGCCTCCTGAGGCCGGGTACTTCTTCCCATGAGCATCTTTTTCTTCTTCCAGCTTCAACTCCATGTAGACTAGGATCGTCCTTTTACCTCCTAGGGCAAGTACCTGGGATGCCGTAGGTGTTCATCAAACCCTTGCGATCAAATGGCACTTAGTGAATATAATCTGGAAAAAGAAAGAGAAAAAGAAACCCTGTCTTAGTATCACAATTATTAGTAATGTACAGTGGTTTTGGATGCAGACTTCTTATTCAGATTTTGTAATGATAGTTCTAAATGGACGCTATCTAGGCTTTCTATTATGTTTTTGTTGTTTGGGGCATTTCTTCTATTTTCAAGGATTTCATTCAGAAAGTTAATAGTGTTCCAGGTTATTAGCTAAGTTACAGAAATACCCATCTAACTTTGGCATATTGAGAATCTGAATTGCGTGTAACACTTGTTTTCTATTTGATGGTCATGGAAAATAAGATTAAAAAAATCTGTATACCTACGTTATTTTTTCCATTGACAGAGTTTAACAATGCAAAGAAAGGTCTAGTATGAAACTGGAAAAAGTTAAAATTGCAAACCTAAATCACAGAACTTTGCTTTATAGAATAGGCCCTAAAACCATAGAAAATAACTTTAACGGTAGCCACTCTACTCTTCCATAACATAGATGAGCTTTTTTATTTTAGTATTTTTATTTTTTGTGGTACGGGGGATTGAATCCAGAGGCATTCTGCCTCTGAGCCCTATTATATATATATATATATATATATATATATATATATATATTTTATTTTGATGCAGGGTCTCACTAAGTTGCAGAGGGCCTCGCTAAGTTGCCGAGGGTGGCCTCCAACCTGCGATCCTCCTGTCTCCATCTCTTAAGTACTGGGATCACAGGCCTGCACCACCATGCCAGCTAGATAAGCTTTTATCTGGGTAGATTCTTGAAATATCATATGTAAAACACATTTTGGTAAGTTAAGGAATATTTTAACCCTAAGGATTTTATGTCTATTAAACATTTCTAAATGGTATAATTTTGTAAAGCAGAGATTATTTTAAAGCAAAGAACTCTAGTAGTCTCCCATTGAACTGTTTTATAAATCTGCTTGTTTATAAGTTGAACTTACTCAAGGTGAGGACTCCATTCATTTTAGTCTTTTCTCCACAGTAAGTCTCTTTTGCTGAATTTACTGCTAAGAGGTAACATTGGATTAACTTGAGTTTTGCTTCAATCTCCTTTCCAGCTAGACCCAGTGGGCCATGCCCAGGCCTCGGGAGGCTGAAACAAGCAAGACTTTCAGCAACCTAGGGAGACCCTGTTTCAAAACAAAAAATAAAATAGGGCTGGAGGTATAGCTTGGAGATAGAATGCCACTGGGTTCAATCCCCCAGTACCATAAAACAAATCAGAACAACTCCTGTCCACATGCATCCTCCATGGGGTCGCTAATTACAATGAAATGGCTAAAATATGATGCTAAAAGCAAAAACATGGCGAAGGGGATAGGTAATCAATAAACTAATCAAGTTCCTTTAAAATAATCAAGAAGAGGCTGTGTGGCCCGAGGCGGTCTTGCCAGCTTTTCTCACTTGCAAAGGAAAGTTAAAAAAAGTCTCAGCCTTTGATCTCCTCTGGCTGTTTGGTGGCCGACCCAGTGGTATGTTCTTATTAACCCAATTCCTTGACGTTTAGCTACTGCCCTGGAGAATTCAGATTCGCTTGTGAATCGCCCCATTCATCCCTGCAAGGCTCACCTTGGGGGAGTTGTACGGAGTATGGCTGTGCATCCTCCCAAGAGGACAGCGGTTCTCCGCTCTGCCCTTGTGACGCACCACGCTCTCTGTGGCTGACTAATGTGGTTCTGAGAGAATTTGGAAACTAAGTGAACTTTTTATTTAAAAATATGACATGTGGAGCCCAGTATGGTGGCGCACGCCTGTAATCCCAATACTTGGGGGAGGCTGAGACAGGAGGATCGCAGGTTAAAGGCCAGCCTCAGTCACTTAGCAAGTCTCTCAATAACTTAGTGAGACCCTGTTTCAAAAAAAAAAAAAAAGAAAGAAAAGGGATGGGCATGTAGCTTAGAGGTAGAATGCCTCTGGGTTCAATCCCCAGTACCACACACACACACACAAAAGAAAAAATATGGAAAAAGAAACATGCTGAGAAAGTTACGCATCTAATGGGCTCCTCTGTCCCTGGGGGAAGTTATTCTGTTATTTCATCCTCTGTAGACATTTCCTAGAATCCCCTATCTTTTCAGAGTATATGTCGTTGTGAAATAAAGTAAATGGATCTCACATTATTGTACTTATTTCCATGAGATGTTCTCAAATCCAACCTGCTCTTCCCAACTCGAAACCAATATACTTTGGCTTATCTGTTGGTTTGAATTATCTATATTATTCTGACAATACTCTGTCCAGCTAACATGCCTTTAAGAGCTGCCGAATGCAAGGTGATGTTTTAGTCACTTAAGGAAGCAAGAGCTGGAAGGAGTTAGAATGTTCTTTGCTACAGTTTCCAAGTATCAAATCATCATGAGTCTGAGTGAAAATGTGCTGAGTAACTATATTGTCTTCTTATACTTTTATTGGTGCATTATAGTCTCACATCATAATGTAGTTCATGGTGATAGTGACACACATGCACACAGCACTTGGTGGCTTTCCCCGGCTCCCTCCCCACTCCCCCCTTCCCCAGTGCAGGGGATTGAGGTTGACATTGGTATTCTCACATATGTACATAATGTCGATGGAAGTGATTCCTTCGTTGATCCTCCCTCTCCCCCCTCCCCTTCCCCTAGATCACCTCCCTGGCTCCACTGCAGTTTCTCCTCCATTATCCGAAAGCCCTCTGGTATCCCGATTATTCCCTAGCTTCTGCATATGAGAGAAACATACGACCCTTCACTTTCTGTGACTGGCTAATCTCACTTAACATAATGTTCTCCGGGTCCATCCATTTTCCTGCAAATGACATTATTTTGTTCTTCTTTATTGCTGAGTAGAATTCCATTGTGTGTATACCCCATAATTTTTTAATCCCTTTGACTGTTGATGGACATCTAGGTTGGTTATATGATTCAGCTATACCACTCCTGGGTATCTTTCCAAAGGAACTGAAGTCAGAAAATTATAGTAAATCATGAGTAGCTATATTTTTAAATGTAGAGTTCTTTCTGGTATTGCTGAGAGAAGACAGAATATTTTTTTTGCGGTATTGGGGATTGAACCCAGGGGCATTCTATCTCCGAGCTACACCCACTATTTTTTATTCTTTATTTTGAAACAGGGTCTCACTAAGTTGTGGAGGGCCTCACTAAGCAGCTGAGGCTGGCCGTGAACCCGGATCCTCTGGTCTCAGCCTCCCAAGTATTGGGATTACAAGTGTGCGCCACCACGCCCGACTGAGAAGACAGAATTTTATAATGTCCTTTAAATCAGTGCTGTCTACAGAAAATCTATAGCACTTTATGTTCCTTTGAATATTTGAAAGCATGGAAGTGTTCAGAGGGCCAAATATTTCCAAGTGATTGTCTTCATCATGTCTCACTCGGAGGGCATTTGAAGATATGGAGACTGCTTGAGCTATTTAAGAAAAAAATAGAATAATAAAATCTCTTCCTGTAAGGAATTAGGCGTTTACTGATCTAATTGTTGGAAAGGTTGGACGCTGAGACTGTTGGCGGGGCCTCCAAAAATGGCTTCCAGAAAGACACTGCAAGTTCTCGAATGTTGAAACCTATGGTGCCCCAGGCATGCTAGTTACAAGGGAGTCTGGGAAATGGAGTTTTTAGCATTTAGCCTCTGTAGTATAGCGAAAGGCAAATATGGAGACTGGGATGGAAGCTGAACTGGCCAGTTAGGTCTTGTGTTATTCCTTGTGGTAGCTAGAAAATAAACTTAGAAATCGACTAAGTGAGCCGGGCATGGTGGCGCACGCTTATAACCCCAGTACTTGGGAGGGTGAGACAGGAGGATTGCAGGTTCGCAGCCAGCCTCAGCAACTTAGCAAGACCGTTTCAAAATAAAAGAATAAAACAGGGCTGGGGGTATGGCTCGGAGGTAGAACGCCTCTGAGTTCAATCCCTGGTACCACACACATCTCCCCAAAAAAAGGAAAAGAAAGAAAGAAAAGAAATCGACTAAGTGAAGGAAACAGCTTCCAGATATGTAGAACTTACATGTCACACCTGTGTTTTCAAGTAGACTGTTAAAGTAGGGTTTTTGTTTATATTATTTATGTCTCCAAAGGAGCGTCTAGTGATCGGTACCAACAGTCAGCCGTGCCAGCTGGAGCGGTTCAGGTGTTTATAGTTTGAATCCCCTATGTCCTCTCTCTGAAGCTCGGCTACCTTTTGAAATTAAAAATTTCCCGCTGGTGATGGCACTCGTGCCTTTAATTAAGATTATTTATTGGCTCAGTGAACATCAAGTAGAGCAAATGGAGCATCAGCAATAGTAGTTGAGTAAATAATGAATTTACAGAGTCATAAAGGTTAGCTCAGATACTCCCAAATGCTCTATTTTTATTTTTATTTGTTTTGTGGTACTGGGTATTGAACCCGGAGGTGTTCTACCTCCGAGCTACACCCCCAGCCCTTTTTATTTTTTTGTTTTGAAACAGGGTCTTGCTAGGTTGCTGAGAGTCTTGTTACATTGTTGAGGGTGTCTTTGAACCTGCGATCCTCCCATCTCAACCTCCCAGGTCCTGGGATTACAGGCATGCCACCGCACCCGGCTTCAAATGCTCTATGAAGTGAGTTTTCCTTTCTGTGGTGCATGCTGTCAAGACGACCAGCCTCATCCAGGGTCACAAAGGCAGAATAAACCAGGAGACAGTAAAACATGTGTAACACACATGTCTTATGGTTAAATTCCTGATTTTTGAGCCCATCTATTGACTCATATTTATAGAAAGAAAAAATATTCAATTCATTCCACTGTTAGAAATGTAACTAGCACCATCATATAGGCACAGGTAGAAACCTCTTCAACAAGACCTCCAAAGCACAGGAAATTAAAACAAGAAATTAATAAGTGGGATAGCATTAAACTACAAAGCTTCTGCTCATTAAAGGAAACCATCAAGAGCTTAAAGAGAAAGCCTATGGAATGGGAGAAGATCTTTGCAAGCTATCCCTCTGACAGAGATCTAATATCTAGGATATACAAAGAACTTAAAAGACTTTACACTAAGAAAACAAACAACCCGATCAAGAAGTGGGCAACTGAAATGAATAGACACTTCATGAAAGAAGAGATACAAATGGCCAATAGGTACATGAAAAAATGTTCAACATCATTAGCAATCAGGGAGATGCAAATCAAAACTACTCTAAGATTTCATCTGACCCCAATTAGAATGGCAAGCATTAAGAAGTCAAACAACAACAAATGTTGGTGAAGATGTGGGGAAATCGGGACTCTTCTACACTGTTGGTGGGATTGCAAACTAGTTCAACCACTATGGAGATCAGTGGAGATTCCTCATAAAACTGGGAATGGATCCACCATATGATCCGGCTATACCACTACTGGATATCATACCAAAGGGATTGAAACCAGAAAACTACAGTAATATATGCATACCCATGTTCATAGCAGCACAATTCACAGTGGCCAAATCATGGAACCAACCTAGGTGTCCATCAACAGATGAGTGGATTACAAAATTGTGGGAAATACACACAATGGAATTCTACTCATCAATAAAGAAGAACAAAATAATATCATTTGTAAGAAAGTGGAAGGATCTGGAGAACATTATGTTAAGCAAGATCAGCCAATCACAAAAAAAGAAGGGACATATGTTTTCATTAATATGTGCAACCTAGGGAGTAGTGGGGACACACAAGGGACTCCAGTGGATAATGGAGAAACCTCAGCGGAACAAGAAAAGTGGTACAAGGGAAGGGGGAGGGCAAGAAAGAAGCGAATTAGTGGAATTACTATCATAAACAATATGTACATGT